>LS990917.1:43556017-43631017 GCA_900464855.2 Musa schizocarpa
GTATTAAGTATTTATATTACTTTAACAGTGTTTGACGATGAAGTCTTCTCTTGATGTGTCAAAATGCAGGGCCATGCATTGTATAATATTTATATTACTCTCTCAATTTCTTGATTGATGGTAATACACTCGACGGTCTTATAACACACCAAAGTGTACCTAGTCTTTTTTAGCTTGTCCAAACCTTGAATTTGTTCTAATGAAACTCAAAATCATGATGTAGCATCTTATTGCACAAAGCATCTTATATAGTTGCAATAATTTCTGCCTTTTTTCCGTGTTACCCCTGATTATATATATATATATATATATATATATATATATATATATATATATATATATATATTGCACAAAGCATCTTATGTAGTTGCAATAATTTCTGCAATAGTTGCAATGCAAAACAGCATTTATTTATTAAAAGTTAAAGGAGATGTGTTGTTTCTTCTAATTTCTTTTCTCCCTCCTTTCGTAGCCCTGAAGAATTCATAAATTCAGTTTTTCCCGCTGCAACATGTAATTCTTGCTGTCTCTTTAAGTTTCATCCATATTTGCTCGGCTTTCCTAGCGATAAATATGTATTTAATCCTTGTGCAAGTATTTCTAGTGAGTGATGTGACTTATATGGGGATGTTTCGTTGTACATGAGAATGTTGTTCTATGATCTTATATTCATAAACTAACAAAAATCATTTGTATTTACAAACGTACCACCTTCGAATCTTTTATGGTTTCTAAATTGGTTGAGCAATTGTTAATGTATATCATTTAACACAGTTGTCAAATTGTATATTAACTCGAACAATTAACAAAGATCTTGGCTCATCAATTTTCTCCCAGACTTTGTTATAAACCAGTCTTAGCGCCATGGTCCAGTTGCTAATTTGTGACATACGTGACCAAGGTTCAAGGCATAGATTGTGGGGGCAAGACTGTGTGTATTAGCCTGCCCAGATCTCAGATTGGCATGTTACTCGGGCATCAGCCACAATTTTTAGTCTTGGTTACATACTGAGAAGGCCTGTTGCAGCCTATTGAATGTGATCACATTCTGAGGAGGCATTACTTGCTCATCAAAGGTCTTCCTTATGTTTAGAACATTTTTGCCTGCAATAAAAGTTGAACATGAGTGACTGAGTTGCTACTCTTAAACTATCTTGCCTTTTAGAGGCACAGGAACTTTTATGAGATCCAAGTCTTAGTTTTTCTTTTCCTATTGGCTTTTTCCTGTCTGGTATTCTACAAAATAGTTGCATCAGTATATCTATAGGACACATGATGATTTTTTTTTTATCACAGGCAGATTTTGATTTGTGCACTGATTGCTACAATGAGGGGAAGTTTGGATCAGGCATGTTACCAGCTGATTTTATCCTCATGGAATCTGCAGAGGTTCCTGGTTTAAGTGGTGGGAGTTGGACAGATCAGGAAACTCTGCTTCTACTAGAAGCCTTGGAACTTTTTGGGGAGAACTGGAATGAGATTGCTGAACATGTTGCTACAAAAACCAAAGCCCAATGCATCTTACATTTTCTTCAAATGCCGATTGAGGATTCTTTCTTAGAAGGCGATGATGATGATAATGACAATAACCTGGATAGCAAGAATCAGACTTCATCAAATAAAGAATCAACAGCCACAAATACTTCTGAATTGATGGAATCTGACAAGAAAGAAGCAAAGGAGGATGAGGAACGCTCTCCTGCAGATGCTCTTGAGGCTGAAACAAAAAAAATTGAATGTTCTGAAAATATAGATGAACGTATAACTTCCAAAACAGATCCTTTGGTGAATAAGAATACTGATGACGAACATATTTTCCAAGAAAATGGGGCCAGTTTTGCTATTGATGCACTGAAGGCTGCATTTCAGGCTGTTGGATACTTTCCTGAACAAGGATTGGGTTCATTTGCAGAAGCAGGAAATCCAGTCATGGCACTTGTGAGTTCAAGTGCATTTTTTGCTGTGGAATATTATATAACCTCTTTATTAGTGCTTTTGGACGTTGACCCGTAAATAGTGTTCCCTTTGCAGGCAGCATTCTTATCAGGTGTTGTAGAATCTGATTCTCTTATAACCTCATGCCGCAGTTCCCTGAAAGCCATATCAGAGGATTCACCTGGCATCCAGCTTGCTACCAGGCATTGTTTTGTTCTTGAAGATCCACCAACTGATAGTAAGGATCCATCTCTCTGTGTGAGGTATTCAGCTTGACTCATATTTGATCAAAGATTGATTTAACATGGTAATGGCTGACTGTTTGATTTGTGAAACAAAATGCAGTCCTGATATTGAAACAAGCAATGCGGGGATTCATAAGGATGAAAGCAAAATGTCAATTTTAGATACCACCGACAAATCAGAGGAGCAGAACAAGATTGCTGCCTCTACGGAGAATGATGGGAACTCATCCAGTTTGTTGCAAGATTCTTCACCAAAAGAAACTGATGTGGAAGAAGTAAATGATGCGACTCTAAGGAAGGCAGTGCTCGCTACTGTTCAGGAATCTGTTGATCTGTCTTTGTCTGGGGACCAGTGTATGGCTAGTAACGCGAAGGGTGTAACTGGTGCTTCTTTGCCTGTAGAACCTATGCCCAACGTTGTGAAAGAAACTGAAGATTTAACTTTTCAAGGTGAAGTTACAAAGAGTAAGAAGGCAAAGGAAGTTAGTTGTCCCAACTCAGTGGATCAGAAATCAAATAGTATGAGAAGTTCAGATGATCTAGCTTCAACAGACAGGGTCCAACAGCATGCAGATTCTATGAAGGCTGTAGATAAGATACGTACTTCAGTTATCTCAGAAGAACAAGTGCGCGTGCAAACAGGTGGTTCAACTGATGAAACTAAAAACAAAGCAGGTAAGAAATAGAAAATTTTCTTAAGAACCTGTGGATAATTGCTGACAAACTAGTTTGCTCTGTAAATAATTGCTGACAAACTATTTACCAACATCAACGTGTGACTAGTTTGTATTTCATAAGTGTCATTGGGTCTACGAAAAGAATTCTGCAGATTTTTCAATACCACTAGTCAGATGCTTTTGAAACAACCTCGTGTGGATCTTCTTCTTATCAATAGTTGGTTCTAGAAATCTGATACCTTTTGGTCGTGGTCTCTCTTTCTTGTCTGCTAGAAATGATTAAAAGTTGTTGCTTAGCTGCATGGTTTAATCGGCTCAGTTAACCTCTGATTTAATGAGATGGTAATTTTCCATGTGTCTTGCAGTTGAGGGTGAGAGAAAAGAGTCATGCAACAATGATGAGAAAATTTTCAACCCAACTGCAGTTGATGATGATCTTAAGAGAGATAGGTTGAAACGTGCTGCAGTTACTGCACTCTCAGCTGCTGCTGTGAAGGCTAAGCTTCTTGCCAAGCTGGAAGAAGATGAAATTCGGAAACTCGTTTCTTTTATTATTGAAAAGCAGGTGATCAAGAGAACAACAATCAATACAACCTCTTCTTTAGAGTCTAGTTCTGTATCAACTGAATAATCAACACTAGTATGGAAAAGCATCTAACATATGATACCGCTTATGCATTTTTCATTTTAACGCGAGTTATTATGACATTGCTGTGTTTGACCTTGGCTAACCTGCAGTTGCATAAGTTGGAGGTGAAGTTGGCATTTCTCACCGACATAGAAAGTGTCGTCTTCAGGATGAGAGAACAAACAGAGAAAGCAAGACACAGACTTATGCTTGAGCGTTCACAGATAATTGCTGCTAGACTTGGTGCAGCACCCGCTTCCCTACACAGAGCCAACCCATCTTCCTTACCAATAAACAGATTAGCCATGGGATACAGCGCAACTGGTCTAAAGCCACTTAACATGGCATCGTGGAATCCACCACCTGTAAGGAGGCCATGAAGATGGGAATCTAGTTGCTTTTGTACTCTCTGGTATGTTGATCATTTTTTAAATTTCATTTGTATTTTTGGGGTAGAAATCATATGAGAAGCATAACACTGGTACTTTTTTTTTTTTTGCTATTCCAATTGCATTACAAATTCCTCATCACTTCTAGTAGTTCTTTTCCTGCATTCCCATCATGTTAAACAGTTTACCTTCTAGTTTTGGCATATTCCCTAATTAGTCTTAGAAATTTTAGGTCTTGGTAACATTGTTGTAGAATTGTTGGATCATTGCAGTGGTTGGACCAAGCTGGTTTTCTGAACATAATTCATTTTCTTCTCGGAGGAGAACTGCTTTGTTTCTGATTTCATATCAACCAGGTTCATCTATTAATGTTGTATTCACCTAAAGGAAAGAAGATCTATTTATATCTGTAATCTGCCTGATCTTTACCTCGTAACCACCGCTCGGTCAACGTTCACTAAGGTAAGACCTTAAGAGGAATGATTGCTGCTATAAATTTGATAGCCACAATATTCTGACTGCTGCTCCCCTCCACTGAAGTGGATAGTGAAAACATATACAGGTGTGATGCAAAATGAGACAGTCATACTGAAGAAAGGATCACAAGTATGTTTTCTCTTGCACGAATGTTTTCATGCATGTATTTGACTTCAGTCACTGTTCTCTCTATGTTTCTCTCCACAAGAAGCTAAAGGCAGAGAAGTGCAGGCAGAGAAGTTGAAGAAAGGCTTCTGATCAATTTGATTTAGGATGATTTATGTTGTGGTGTTCGATGCATGTGAAGTGCAGATCATACGAGCCAGAGTTGCGTGTTTCATATGGAATGCGTGTTCTTTGCAAAAAGAAGATAGTTCCTGCTGAACTATGTGAATTAGATGTTCGTATGTTCAACATTGGTAGAAATATTTGTGAATAAAATAAAATAGAGAAAGACTAAACGGATATGCATTTCTGAGGATAGTTGGATTATATAAATTATATAACTTCAACTTTTAAGTCGAATTGATGTAAAACTCTTGTATATATATATTTATATATAACATAAGTCTATTTATCATAATGTCATTAATTTTATTAATGGACATATGAAAATAAAAGGTAAAAAAATATAATTTTAATATTTCAGTTGGTGGTGATGGATAATTGTGCTGTTATGGTCACAGATGGTTGTTGTGAATGAGGAGAGTGGCATTGAGAGATAAGAGTTGCTTTGCTTCTTCGTCGACGGTAATATAATTGTCGAGTGATGAAAAAATCGTCGATGTAAATGTCGAGCGGTACCACTTAGCAACTACGTTGATGCCAGCGTAGTTGTCGAGCGATGTCACTCTACATCTATATTAGCGTCGACATAGTTGTTGAGCAGTGTCGCTCCATATCTATAACGACGTTGATGTAAATGTCAAGCGATCATTTTATCAATCGGTAACTGCTCCAATGCCGACCTAGATACAAAGCGATGTTTACTTTTTATCATCGTTTTTCTCATCCACAACAATCACTCGTGGCTCCTAACAGTGTTGTTGTCTGTCATCAGCAACGTTGTCCGTCGTCATTAAGTAAAATATTAAAATTATCTTTTTATCCTTTGTTTTTATGTTTCTGTTAGTAAAATTGATAGTATTAGGATAAATGAGCTTAGATGTTTCACTTTGTGGATAAATGGACAAATTGATAGCGTCGTCTATCATCCACAACAAGATGTTGTTGTGGATGAAGAGAGTGACGTCGAGAGATAAGAGTTGCTTTGCATCTGTATCGACACTAATGAAGTTGTTGAGCGGTGAAAGAATTATCGATGTAAATGTCGAGCAGCACCACTTAGCAACTACATTGATACCGACTTAGTTGCCAAGTGGTGTCGCCCTACATCTACGTCGGCGTTGACGTAGTTGCCTAGTGGTGTCACTCTACATCTACGTCGGCATTGACACAGTTGTCAAGCGGTGTCGCTCTACATTTATAACAGTATTGATGCATATGTCAATCGATCCTTTTATCGATCGACAATTGAGTCAACGTCGATTTAGATGCAGAGCGGTGCTCACGTTTCGTTTGTCGCTTTCCTCATCCACAATAGTCACTCGCGACTCCTAATGGCGCCGATGACTTTCATCACCGAGGTCATCCGTCACCACGAACTAGGATGTTAAAATTATTTTTTTATTTTTTTATTTTCGTATTTCTATTGATAAAATCGATATCGTCAGGATAAATGAGTTTAGATGTTTCACTTTCGTAATTATTAAGATTCAATTTTATTTTATAAAATCTACTAATCAAAATATTATAAATAACTAATTATAGAGGATAGAGGATAGATAATACGTGATTAGCTCAAAACGTGCTTATCAAAGTCAACCTCAGAAGTATTATTGACCGAGGCTGTGTGCATCACAAGTGGTTGCTGATGTCGCGAGTGTAAGATTGCATTGCTGTCATGACACGACGGACAGCCACCATAGCCGAATTAATGAGCCAAACAGTGAAAACATGTACTCGAATTGGAAGGTTAGGTGATTCAGCGTTTCTGATGACTGCGCTGCCTCGTCGGCCATCAATATCGATTAGCATCACCACCAACTTCACCGACCCAATAATTGCGGCTAGCGATGTAAGCACAGCCTCACCTCCGTCGGTGGAACGCATCAGACCCATTGAGGGGGTGATAGTCGATCGTCACGGAAGGATGAGGATTAGAGTCCTCAACTCGTTAGATTAGGAGTGCCTAAGCAAGCATGAGATGAACGAAGCAGAAGAAACATACGAGGAGACCACTTGAATCTTCATATTGTATCAAAATGAATACCTGGCACGATATTTACATAACAACACTAATGAAAATAAAAATATAAACTATAATATCATACGGAAAGATATCTATCATGATCAAAAAAATATTCGTTTCAATAGAGGTTCGATAACATCGTCAGCGACGGACCCGATGAGAGAACATCATTTCAAACTATCAATATGAGAAATACTTCAAAAATAATAGAGTAACTCGATTGATTAACTCATTATAAAAGATGACCTTGAACATGATGATCAAAGTCAATTACTATTTATTAGAATTACTCAACACTTGAGTGTTTAAGGAATCACGTCGCGAACTTCACTCGATCTTGATCTTTCCGATATAGGTTCGATAATATCATCAACGATGCGATGAGAGAGCATTCTTTCAAACTAGAATTAGCCATACAAGAAATATTTCAAAAATGATAGGTAGGAAAACATTATGTTCGGACCTCGGACATGATGATCAATGTCAATTACTATTTGCTAAAATTACTCTACACTTGTTTTATTACTGACTCGAGCGTTGGAGGAATTATGTCGAAAACTCCACTCTACTTTGATCTTTGTGCAAGTCAATCACATAACCACCGTCCGAATCCACGTCAAATCTTAAACAAGCATTTTACTTATATCTCTTTGGTCAAATAAGATTTCTTACACACACGAGCTTGAACCGAGTTAGATTGATTCATACATCACTAATATCTAAACAAAATTTTTATTACATAGCAGGTAATTAATTTAATTAATATAATTTAGTGTCTAATTAAAAACTATAATATCATACCGAAGATATCTATCATGATCAAAAAAATATTCATTCCAATAGAGGTTCGATAATATAGTCAACGATGCGATGAGAGAGCATCTTTTCAAACTAACAATACTAGAAATATTCCAAAAATAATAGGTAGTAAAACATTATATTCATACCGTAGAATACTTTATCGATTGAGTGAGTATCGGAGGAATCAAGTCGACAACTCCACTCGACTTTGATCTTTGTGCAAGTCAACGATAGAACCAAAGTCTGAATCCACATGAGATCTTGAACAAGCATTTTACTTGCATCTCTTTGGTCACATAGACATGAATCGAGTTAGATTGGTCCATACATCACTGACATACATACAATATTTTTATTATCATAGTAAGTAATCATTTCAATTAATATAATTAGTCTCTAATTATTTTTTAAAAATACTATATATATATATATAATTAATTAAACTTAATATATGATTATCCCGAATGAAAACACTTTGTCATGCTATCTATCCTTGTCGGCGATCTCATTCTATTGGACCCACACCGACCTCAATAATTGGCGATGCACTGACGGTGGAATTGGATGAACGGATGAAACGAATGAAACCCATCGTTTGGATAGTACATTAAGAATAAGCCACGGCTTTGGAGTGGTTAGTGAGCACATCAATCAAGTGAAGATAACGTGTCGATATGATATATGTCCGATGAGAGTAATGTGTCAATAGTTATGCATGTATTATCATCTCTATATATTTTATGAGGATAGTAATTATGATAAGACTAGGCTGACGTCAGATGACGCCTCACGTCTCGATCGACATGACAGCACCTGGTCAAATGGACTAGAGCATCGGCCGATGCGCATTAACGCCTGCTCAGGCTCGGTTCTTCACGCCACGCCAACACTAATGTCAGACGTTACCAGCTTGCCTCCTGCAAGCGGGCACGTCAGGAAACAGTAAGCTTCCCTATAAATACCATCGTATTCTAAACGGGAGAGGGGGAGGCACACAAAAAAACTTATTCATCTGAATCCCCCTTCACATCAACTAATTTGATCGTCGAAGGAGTCGGGCCGAGCACCCCGACCCGACCTTTGTGCAGGTGCGAAGCCGAAGGTCCCCATCGGACGCGCAGGCAAGGAGTTCTTGCCCGGAGGAAACGACGACCCCGTCCCGATCGGACCACCGTAGCCGACCACCTCAGCGGTCTCGAGAAACGTCCCAGGGAGATCCCCGTCATCCGGACCCGAACCGAGCCACGTCGGCCCCGAGACCACGGCTTAAAGTTGTTGACACCAACAATATTATTAGTTGAAAATCTAAATTAATATCACATTTGATCTTATCGGAGAATTTACGTCATTAAATTTAATTTAATTCCGTCGATAAAAAAATCTAATTAATTTTTGTTGGGATCAGTGGTCTAACAACGCCCACCCACCCACACATAAGAACAAGTATCCTTAAAATAATCATTTCATCATATATAGGATCTCAAATAATAATCAAAGCTCCATTTTTTATGAGATGAGATGGCACTCATCACACAATCTCATCTACAATAATTGATAAGTATGATTGGGCTTCCGAAGAACCCTGTCATCGTGCTTATCCTCTTCCACGCATTCGTATCTCTTTCACATCGAACATATTAGTCATGTTTTATGAGTTAAACATAAGTCATATTTAACTCACATTAATTAATTGAAACCATAATAATAATATACTACTAATAATATTAGTCATGTTTTTTAGATAATTTTTATTTTTGTTATACGTCATATTAAATTTTATAAAAAATATTTTGTGAAAATATAATACATTTTTAATATTTAATTAATCTATTTGGAAAATCCAAAAGTATTTATTAAAGACCTACAATTATTGTGCATCCAACGTGGCCATAAGAAGTCGCTTCCTTTCCATCCCACGCGGCCGCGAGCGTGTCCCGCAACAGGTAATATCCACTCGACAGAAAGGCCGTAACGCCATTATAATACACATGCGAGCATTTCATCACACGTTTGAGGCGCACCGAAGAGTCGTCCCCAACCATCTCACCTTTGACTCGCGACGAGTCGGGATAGCGTTCCCTTCTTCCATTACCGACGCAGAGGCGCCATGGCTCCAAGCCCGGAGCGCAGGCGGTGGCTGGCCGTGGTTCTCCTCCTCTGCTCCGGCTTCGTCTTCGGAAGTCGGTCGGCCTTAGCGGAAAGGCCTCTTAGGTCCTCCCTTGTTCAGGCAGCAGGCGGCGGCAGCTTCCGCGAGAGAGACGTGGAAGATGACACGCTTCCCCTTCGCAATCTTGCCCGTTCTCTCTTCGGCAATGGATCCCGCGCTCATAATTGGCCAGTACGACTCCTTTCCCCCCCTTTTGCCCCACGGAATCTTCTGCTCCGTCTTCTCGTAGCCGTGCAATAGAATTTGCTGTTGGGATTGGAACTCACAGGATCTGGAGCTCGGGTGGAGGGTTGTGCTCGGATCCGCGATTGCGTTTGCGGGGTCTGCTCTCGGCAGCATTGGGGGTGTGGGTGGGGGTGGCATCTTTGTGCCCATGCTCGTTTTGATCATCGGGTTCGACTTGAAGACTTCTGCGGCCATCTCCAAGTGTAAGCGAAAGCAGAAATTTTGGTGTTCCTGTTCTCCTTTCAGCCATTCACACTTGCCCTTTTTGTTTCCGGTGCTAATTAATGTTGAGCTAAAAAGCACCAAATTGTCTTTAGGCAGCTGTTTCCACTAAGAAATGGTTGATCGGATTCGTTGCCACAGACAATGCAATGATGTCTTCTCACATCTTTTGTAGGCATGATCATGGGGGCTGCAGGATCGACGGTTTACTACAATCTAAGGTTTCGACATCCTACATTAGACTTGCCGATCATGGATTATGACCTTGCACTGTTATTCCAACCCATGCTCATGTTGGGCATTAGCATTGGGGTTGCCTTCAATGTCATCTTTGCAGAATGGATGATCACCGCCATCCTCGTCATCCTATTCCTAGGTAAAATCGACTCTGCTAGCTTATTTCATTCCCATAGTCACTGAATTCGACTCGAGGGTATTTCTGCTTTTAGATAATTGTTCTTGTTTTGCATGTATGGTTAAATGATTTTTTTTTGCCTTTCTCAATTTATCAAGTGTCAGGAAATAAGCACCTAAGCATTCTAAATTCTTATGTCTTTGTTGCCTGAAATTTGCTTAGCTGCTGAGCGGTCTCACGTACTTTGGTACCTTCTAATCTGAATCTTATTTTATTGAAAATAATTCCTTAGAAGTGCATTAACAAAGATTGCAGCCACAACCAAATTCTCGCTACCTTATGTATCCAGGCATTTAACATCTCGTAAGGGAAAACCAAAAGTTTCTTCATCTTACCTTAGTTTCGGTCACGAGAAGTTGCTTCCTAACACAAATGCATCAACTTTATATGTCCTCTTAAACTCCATAAAGCTTATTTTCTGCTCAACATAAATCTCGTGAAACAATGGCTTTCAGCTCCATCATATACTAACTAAAAATGGTTTGCTACTCGGAGGTACATCAACCAAGGCATTTCTAAAGGGTCTAGAGACCTGGAAAAAGGAAACTGTGCTTCTGAAGGTAATTGTCCCATGATTACTTTTTTACTTCTGAAATTTTTTATAGTATGCACCTTCATCGAGATAGCTACTGGAAATCCTTTACTTTAGGATGCAGCAAGGCATTTGGACTCATCAACGAACCTGAAAGGTGAGTAGGATGCACTTTCAAAATGCCAGATTCAATTTGAGGAATATATGCCTCTTTTTGACACCAAAGGCATAACTGGCTCCAAGAACCTTGGGGAACCAGTTATACGATAAGTCATGTGCACTCAGTGCAATGCTCAATACAAGTGAATCGATCAGATTTCCTTTGCACTGTCAGATGGACCAGAACTGGAATATGCGCCGCTCCCAGAGGGACCCCTCGCAAATGAACAGCCCAAGTCTTCAGCAAGTGGGGCAGTTTTAACCATTGTATGTAATAGATTAAGTAATCAAGAATCCTTTTCTATAGTATCAGCATTAGCGAAGCCATCATTGTCATCTTAACTGTCTGGACTTCCTTACAGGTACCTATCCAGGAAAATATATATGTGAAAGAACTTATGTTGCTTTTGATTGTTTGGGTTGGATTTCTTGTCATCCAAATAATTAAGGTGAGAGCTTTGGAATACATACATCTCTACTTTTAAAATTGCTCTCCTATACTGGCATGCCTTATTTTTTCTTCCCTCCTCCCTCTTTTTGACTAATCATGAGCTTCTTTGTATTTCTATACAGACTCATGCTGTAATATGCTCTACAGAATATTGGATACTCAATTTCATGCAGGTAAAGCACTCCACCTGCTGTATGCTAGTTTCAATGAGTGCTAGTCAGCGTTTCATATCTGAAGTAAAGCTAGAATCACTTGCCTCCTTTCGTTGGTAGACACACATAAACTTCATGTTGTAGTTTCCATCAAAGAACTTCATGATTGATGAAATCAAGCAATGCATTGTTGGTCATGTCATGCAATTATTCTGACAAGTTGCAAGAATGAGAAGAAAGGTTTTGATGTTATTGCTGCATTTTCACACTGAAAAAAAAAATCCATAACGAAAAAAGAACCTAATGCCACATCTGAAATATAAGCCACTGGAAACTGGTGTAGGCTTTACTGGAGCCTATGACAATTAGTCCTTTTCTTATATGTCTTCAGATGTTTGTATTTCTTCTCAATTTCCAACTAACATGTAAGTTGTAGAATGCTGAGAGCTTCAAGCTAAAACATTCTCTCGGAGTTCAACAACTTAATTTTACCATAGCAATATCTTCTACCGCTTTGAAAGATTCATCTACTTAAGTTGCTGAGGCTGAAATTTTGTTTTGTGAAGGTGCCAATTGCTGCTGCCTTAACACTTTATGAAGCCATCTGTCTTTGCAGAGGGAAGAGGACAATTGCCTCTACTGGTAAGCTGGACATTAACTTGAGAAACTTTATGAAGCCGTCTGTCTTTACAGAGGGAAGAGGACAATTGCCTCTACAGGTAAGCAGGAAATGAACTGGAGACCGCACCAGCTTGTCTTCTACTGTTGCTGTGGAGTTATAGCTGGGGTAGTTGGAGGTCTTCTTGGGCTCGGAGGAGGATTCATTTTAGGACCCTTATTTATTGAACTGGGGGTTCCTCCACAGGTTTTGCTCCTTCCCCTAAGCTATGTAGGGTTGATGACAAGTTTCACATGTTTCATTACATAGTTAGTGAAGTACATCTCGATAATGTCATGAGACGTAATTAGGGGAACATTTATTGGCCAACAGTTTACCTGCGCCTATAAGAGAAAACATGATATGAGTATTTGACATTAAGTATATAGCTCCACAAATGTTTAAAAGAGCGAACGAATTTGAACAATTTCCGATGATAATATTCTTCATATTAGTTGATGTAGTGACTTGATCTCGGAGAATCTTATCTATCAGTCTGCATCATCGAGGATCTCAATTTCTTAAAGATGTCACTGTAATCTGAAATCTTTCTGACTTTAAACCAATTTCTAGAAGAAAAATACAAGAATTTATTCTCCTGCAGTAGGTTACACGCCCGTCTTCTGCTAATTTCATGCTCCTGTGCAGGTTGCCAGCGCAACATCAAACTTTGTGATGGCATTTTCTTCTTCCATATCCGTCGTACAGTACTACCTACTCGATCGCTTTCCTGTTCCATACTGTAAGTAGTAACAATCATGGCACCTCTATTTATTCATCGGCGAACAATCTAACCGACCGTGATGCTGCAGCTGCATACCTGTTGTGTGTTGCAACAGTTGCTGCCGTCGCCGGTCAGCACATGGTGAGGAAGATGATCATTCTGATAGGCCGAGCATCACTAATCATCTTCATTCTGGCATTGACCATCCTTGTCAGTGCGATCGGCATAGGTAATGAAATGACGGTGGAATTAATTATATCATAGCGAGGTTTATGAAACAATATGGTAACATATGCCCACCGCAGGTGGACTTGGCATAGAAGATGTAGTGGGGAAGCTTGCAAGGAAAGAGCATATGGGTTTCGAAAACCTGTGTCTCCAGTCTTAGCTACATCTGATGGTATCTTCGATGCATGTTGACTTGTGAGTTCCTCAGTCAACTTTGGTGCTTGTAAATTTGGTCAATGGCAACTGAAGCCTAGTTGTTTGATTGTGATTATTCTTCCATATAAATCCTTTGATATCTTATGCTGGATGAATCAATCAAATGTGGTATTCTGAAGGAGAGAAAACAGGTTTGGTTGTCATCTGTGTTCCAACTAATTACACCTCTTTCTTAACAGGTTAAGCTTTTGGAAATTGTGATCACTCAATCATATCTTATCTGTCCTTTTTTTCAGTCTTTAATTAAGAAGATATGATCACTCGGTCATATACTTAAGATTCATGAATCAGTGAATCAAAACTTAAATGTAATCTGACTGCATTGCATGAAAAAGAAAGAAAACACTTCTCTTATTTCCCACTCGAATAACACTTGTCTTATTTAGCTAAATTTATTTGCCAGAAAGCAAAAACAACAACGATTCCATTGCCGGGATTTGAACCCGGGTCGCCTGGGTGAAAGCCAGGTATCCTAACCGGACTAGACGACAATGGAATGTGTTGAATGAAGCTTAAATATCTCTTATTTATGTTGAATTATAGATTCCAAGCGTCGAACACTCCAAACAAACTGCCTTCTTTTTGTTCCTCCCGTTATTGATGGTTCGCACTATAGCAGCAGTGTCAGCGCCACGGACAAGAAGAAGAGGCGGTCCGCCCCGACGGCTGCACGCGATCCGACGGCGTCGGGGCTGTGGCACCGCTCCTCGGGCTGGGTTGGGCCGCCGTCTGCACTCGTATGCGGTGTCGCCCCCGGTACGCACCTCCCCGTCGTCGCTGAAGGCGGTGTCGACCCCGTCGTCGCTGCAGGCGGCGACGGACCCGTGTAGGAGCTCGAGGCGGACTTGACGAGGCCGGCGTCGTAGTTCATGGTCTGGTCGGCTCGGTAGAGGCCGAAGAAGCGCTCGGAGGCGGGGCCGGGCTTGAGGTCCTCGTCGTAGAGCGCGAAGATGTAGGTGTCCACGGACCGCCCGGGCATGAGCGGCGTCCCCACCAGGGACCGCAGGTGGGCCACCAGGTTCCCGGTGAATGCCCTGGCGTTTTCCACCGTCGTCCCCACCTCGTCCGGGTCCCCCCGGTAGGGCCACCCCGTCTCCGCCACCACGATCTCCACCTCCGGGAACCCCAGCCCGTCGAGCGCCGACCGCACAGCGTCCACCTGCGCGTCGAACATGTTGGTGTACATGAGCTTCGACCCGGCGTCGAACCGGCCCGGGTTGGGCTGGAAGAGACAGAAAGCCAGCGTCTCCGGCCGCGGGTCGCTGCGGTAGGCGAAGAAGGGGTAGGGGTTGATCATGAAGGGCGATCCGGTGTCGCGCAGGAACCCGAGGATCCCGGTGAGGTCGGCGGAGAGTTCCGGGCGGAAGGCGCCCGAGGACGGGGGCTCCGAATGGGCGAGCACCGTCATGGTGTGGACGGTGGAGACCTTGACGCCGGAGGCGGCGACCGCGGAGCCGAGGTTCCGCATGGCGGGGAGGAGCTGGGACGCGAGGGCGGCGTCGCCGGAGTCGAGTGCCTCATTGCCGACGGCGACGAGGGAGATGGAGGTGGCGGGGACGTAAGGGAGGACATTAGCGGCGGCCCAGCTGGCAGCGGCGGATGGGTCGGAGGCGAGGGAGGGGATGTCGGCGTTGGGGACACCGAGGACGAGGGAGATGTTGGTGCCGGATAGGGATCGGATGATGGCAGGGTCGGCGCCGTAGAGGCGGAGCTTGGAGATGGTGGTCGATTGCAGGAGGCTTGCGGTGGCAGATGGCGGCGGGAGGTTGTCCGCCACCTGCCCATAGTTGACCCCGATGAAGGACTGCGACCCTGCAAAGACTTTAGTTGGTAAAGTACCACCATCTTATTTCGTGAAAGCATTAACCGGCGCTGCACTTACTTGCGGAGAAGAAGGCGAGGAAGAGCACAAGTACGAGGAGGAGACGACGCCACTTCTCCATCCCGAGGTGGAAACCTAGAAAGAAGAAGGGGAAGAAGGAAGAGATCAGATCGCTTTGCAGGCATTGGAAAAGAGAGAATGCGTGCTCATGCGGGAAGGTTGCGAAATTACTATGAATTAAAAATTTGCATGTAATGGAGAAGGCCTTTCGATGTTCAAATCAGTGGCGTCGGAAGATTCCAAAGGTACGATGAACTCGAATTGCTGCTTTACGGAGGTATTCTTATAATTAGTTTAGGTAATCGTCGAAGCTAAGTTGAGAGTTCATCTGCATACGATCACGTAGAATCATCAATCGACGACATATGCGTCGAACCCTCGTACAAAGTTAGGTTATCGGAGGCTTATGTCGATCAACGATGGCACGTTGATGTACGAAGGAAGAGTAGTTTGTCCGATGTATCGAGTTGATAAGGTTTGACGTAAGTATCCAATTGTCCTTTTAGAATCCATGTAATGTAATGAGGGGTTTGATACGATAATTTGAAATTAAATATTTTATTGAATCATAAAATAAACTGAGTCAGAGGCATTTTGCTCAATAATTTACATATACCAAACTATTTCTCAATAATTTGCATATATAATAATTTGCATTTTGCTCAATAATCATAAAATACACATAATTTTATTCTATTTCTCCCAATAAGATGGAATCATATGATATAATGCTTAGAAAATAGATCTTTCCAAAGATTTTAATCAAACATAACACAATCGACAAGTCTTGTTAGTAAAAGGAGGAAAACGGATTCGGATCAACAATTGTACCACGTACACATTAATCCAATATGAAAAATCGAAGGAATATTCTATTCATGTTGCAAAATATTTTTCTGGATTAAGCCCACTATAAAAAGCTTATCGGGTCAATTACTATTAATTTTCATCACGGGACTAGTAGAACGTCGAAAAGATAATATCGACCTCAATCTACGTGTAGGTTAACCAAAGAACATCCTCAACAATGAAAAGAGCGTTCCAGTAGAATTATTGGGCATGCAATGCAAACTTGAACTGTAATGATAGCATTATCTAATCATCACCGACGCTCATCCCATCAACCCTCCTTTTTAGTGATGTTATGATTCACAACAGCAGCCATCAACGCTGCTTGCAAGCCCTTTTCTTCACCTGTAATAATAACTATGGCTCCCTCCGCCCACTACTAACTCGGAGTCTTGAGGCTTGAGGAGGCCGGTGGGTGTTGCTTTCACTTGTTCTCTTCCACTCTCTTCTTCTCCACAGCTTCGGATTCGTGACCGTGTGGCTATCAATCATGCATGCTGTCGAAAGGACTAGCAATGATCCGACTCATGATCATAACAACGACAATAACTTGATGAGCAAAGAACCGTCGCAAGTCCGTAAACAGTGGTGGAGATGTCTGTAAGTCCATTTGTTGCTTTGGATGCTGATCACACGATCCAATTCATGCAGCCAAGCCGGTCAGCATTATTATCGCATGCCTCTCACGGAACATCGATCGAACACTTGCCGTGCGTCTTTAATCTGCCCGAATGCGTGATTGACTTCGGTCCACACTCCCTTCTCTTCTTCCCGGTCTGCAAATAATTGAAGAGAGAGTGAGAAGGCATGCTTGCTTTGGTTTGGGAGGGAAAGCGACACCATAAGCTGAAGCGAAAGCTTGCGGCAAGTACCGCGCTTGTCAACTTCGTGGTAGCTAAGCGACGGCAACTTCCCGCGGTATTAGACCGCCTCTCCACTGCGCGTTTGTCTTCCAGCAGCGCCATCAATCGCTCAGGTTTGCCGAGTCGACTCGGTTGCCTTCCGTGCCAAGTTTGCCCTCAACCGTCGCTTTCGTTGGGCCATGTCGGTCGGAGGCGGAGCGCAGATAAGGCTGCGCGTGCATCAGCTTTCGTGCGACGCCACGATCCAACGGTGGGATTTGATTCTCGCAATGCGGACGCGGTCCCGCTGCTCAGTCTGCTGGCTTTGGCGTCTCTTTTTGACCGCGACTCGGAGGGACGGAGGCGCGGGCCATTAATTGGGACGCATATATTTGCACCGTTGGGAGCGAAGACGAGGATTCGTGGGTCGAGTCGTGACGACGGTGAATGAATGGGTGGAGGGAGAAAATGGGGGGAAAAATCATTAATCGAAACCTCAGAAAAGAATGCCGTCGCGGGGCCCGCCCACCAAAGTATCCGACGGCTTTCACCTGTGGCAGTGACGTCATCGTTGTAGACCGTGGGGTTTTTTGGTTGTGGGGCGGTGGGGGGAGCCGTTCCCACACGAGGCACGGAGCTGCGGCGGCAGCAGCGCGGGCCCCGCGGGTGGGTTGATGTGGTGTGTGCATTGGAGCACCCACCAGCAGTTTTCAGTCTCCTAGTCACTGACATTGGCTGACGTGGATGATTTCGTTTGGCGATAGTTGGAGTTGTCTGTCTGCGAGTTCAAGGCGTCCGTAGGGTCCCGCCTCGTAATAGGTGAAGCCCACGTGGCAGATCGAATCGAGTGGTGTCGCGTCACTGGGACCGTGGGGGAGCACGGCGAGAAGGCGACACGTCATGCATGGCGCAAGTAACCATGCACCTGCCCCCATCTCCCGAAATGGTGGACCACGACCACTGCAGCCGTGGGAGGGTTTTGGTCAAGCAGGAAACAGGGTTCTCACCCACACTTTTCGTGCCAAGTTAGGTCTCAGCGACTTCCAAACCTCGGCATGGTGGGCCAGCGTGGGCCCCGCCTCTGCCGGCCCTGGCCTTAGCATTCTCCCCCTCCCATTCTCTTCCCTCTCGCGGTCCATCGCCCTCGGTCAGTCACCCAAGGAAAACCACCCTTTTTATAAAGGCCACCGGTCCAACAACGCTCAAAACCTTCACTTCTCCCTCGCTGCTGCGCACACCACTCCCTGTCGACTCAGAATAGCCTGACATCAAAACTCCTCCACCTCTACATTTCTATCCGTCTTGGACTCTTCGGTGGTAGCTCTCCTGGCTCCAGAGAAAGCATCTACCCACCGAAGAGTCCAGAGCTCGCACATCGGAGGAGGGGCTAGTATCGGTTGCTTGACGTGGGGGAGTCGAAGAGGATCATGGCGTATATGTGCGCGGACAGCGGGAATCTAATGGCCATCGCGCAGCAGGTCATCCAGCAGAAGCAGCAGCAACAGCAGCGCCAGCAGCAGCAGCAGCAGCAGCAGCAACAGCAGCAGCTGGTGGCTGCCTCCGTCAATCCCTTCTCCACGAACCCCCCACCGTGGGGCTCCTCACACCAGCCCCAGCAGCACATGACCGACCACTTCCCCTTCGTCATCCCCGACCCGGCTACCACCTTCGCCGATCCCTTCGCCCCCGATCCCGTCGCCGGCTTCGCCGCGCCCCCTGGTGGCGGCCACCTCGACCATGGCTCCTTCCGCCTTTCCGACTTCGGCTCCTCCGCCTCTGCTGTGGCCGCCGAGTTCGACTCCGACGAGTGGATGGAGAGCCTCATCGGTGATTCCCCCGCCGAGAGCTCTGACCTCATGGGTGACCCTTGGCAGGGCGCAGCCGGCGGTTCAGGAGCCCTCTTCACCGACGCCTTCCCCTCCTGCTCCACCGATTTCAGCCCACCTTCTCCCCCCGCATCCGCGTCGGACCTCAACCACGTCCTCTTCTCCGAGCACTGCGAGATCGCTCCTCTTGCACCGGTCCAGCACCTTCACCAGACCGCCGCCGTTGTTGCCCTAAATCGGCCTGGACCGACGGCCCACGCCCCGTCCTTCGATCCGCCGGAACTAAACAAGAACTCCGGCGGAGCCGCCGTAGTGCGAGATCAGGCGCCGGAGAGCAGCGTCTCGTCGCAGCCTCTCTTGGAATCCCTTCTCGACTGCGCGCGGATCGCCGATTCCGACCCCGATCTCGCCGCCAAATCCCTGATCCATGTCAGAGAGTCCGCTTCGGAGTCGGGCGATCCGACGGAACGCGTCGCCTTTTACTTCGCCGAAGCTCTCTACCGTCGCCTCCATGGAGCTCAGAAGAAGCACCACTCATATCCCTCCACCGCGGCAGCCCCACCGTCGTGCTCCTCCTCCTCCGATTCGTCGCCGGAGGACTTCACCCTCTGCTACAAGGCCCTCAACGATGCGTGCCCCTACTCCAAGTTCGCCCACCTCACCGCGAACCAGGCGATCCTCGAGGCCACCGAATCGGCGGCGCGGATCCACATTCTAGACTTCGGGATCATGCAGGGAGTCCAATGGGCGGCACTCCTCCAGGCCCTCGCAACCCGCCCCAGCGGGAAGCCCTCCAGGGTCCGGATCTCCGGCATCCCGGCGCCAGCGCTGGGAGCCGCCGCCGCCGCCGCGTCTCTCGCCGCCACAGGAAACCGCCTCCGCGACTTCGCTGCGCTCCTCGACCTGGACTTCGAGTTCGATCCTATCCTCACCCCCATCTCGGAGCTCTCCGCGTCCACCTTCCGGGTCGACCCGGAGGAGACGTTGGCGGTCAACTTCATGCTCCAGCTCTGCCACCTCCTCGGCGACTCGCCTGAGCCGGTGGAGCGCGTCCTCCGGGTGGCCAAGTCGCTCGGCCCCCGCGTGGTGACGCTGGGCGAGTACGAGGCGAGCCTCAACCGGGCGGCCTTCCTGGAGCGCTTCCGCACGGCGCTGGCCTACTACGCGGCCGTGTTCGACTCGCTCGACCCGGCGATGCAGCGCGACTCGGCCGAGCGGGCCCGGGTGGAGCGGCTCCTTTTCGGGCGTCGGATCCTGGGCGTGGTGGGTCCGGGCGACGAGCAAATCCGACGGGAGAGGATGGAGGCCAACGCGGAATGGAGGGCCGTGATGGAGCAGTGCGGCTTCGAAACCGTGCCGCTCAGCAACTACGCGGTGAGCCAAGCCAAGCTTCTACTCTGGAATTACAACTACAGCTCCAAATACACCCTCTCGGATTCCGCCCCGGTCTTCCTCTCGCTAGCTTGGGGTGACCGCCCCCTCCTCACGGTTTCCTCGTGGCGGTAATCATCAACCAAAACTCTGACCTCTTTCGATTAGGAATCTATTTGCCTCCTTCCCTCCACTGTTTTAGTCGAATGCGTGGGTGTTTGTTTCGTCATACCACTGTTAATGGGACTAATTTGTTTGGTTGGTGCCGTACTAATATGTAAAGATTAAGATTGGAACACTTTAGTGACTCGATTGAATTGCCTGTAATTTGAGCTGATCAAAGAGGAGGGTACCTGTGGAGTTGCTGATGTGATATTACATAAGATGAGCAGGAAAAAGACTGCGCCGATCTATTCAAAAGCAGTAGGAACTGCGTTGCTTTTAGTACATGGGTTGTTCAAAAGGTGGGGAGAGGAGGATTGAAGGGGATAAGAATATGAGCCCATGATCCAAACCTTGCTTTTTTACAGTGGATGACCAGAGCTGCATGATTCATCTTTATCTGTCGAATACAGAAGAAAGGTACAATGCAAATATGCCTATTCTGTTCATATCGTTTGGCCCTCTCATTCTTGCTTGGTCTAAAACATGTCACTCCAAATACGCAAATGGCACCCTTTTTTTATGGTGTATTTTGCAAGGGGCGATCGGAAACTAGAACAAGTGAAAAAGATGAGGAGCCACCACTGTAGCGCATGTACTATATCCCTCGAAGGTGTGCAGCCCGAGCCAGCTTCTTTCGATTGAATGGGGCCTGAGTTGGATCATTTTGGGGGCAAGACTGTTCAACCATTGGTCAAACCACTCCGCATTCTCATATCCAGACGGCTTTTTCTCGACGACACGGGGGGGGCGTGGTCATACTTGTGTTCCATTGGAGCTACAGGACCAGAGAGTGGCTGCCAAAACCATCGTCTCTGTACGGCTAGAGGGCGAACAGGCAGTCACCCACGCACAGGGAACTGATCCAAGCGGCAGAGGGCATGTGGGCTGTCCCATAACGCATCCTGCTCAGCCCCCGCAAACAGTCGATCAAATCTGTCGTCCGACTGTGGACCTGCGTCGGCCCTGCCTCCTCCAACGAGTTAAAGCAAAAGAGGAAGAGGGGAAGGAGATGGTGTTTGGCAGACGGAAAGGAAAGAATGGGTGGGCAAGCGGACGACCACAGCACCGCCATAACTGTTGGTATCAGGGATCGCAGGCCCGCCTCAGAACAAAAGGGGTGGGTGTGCCTCCCGCTGCCGGCGCCGGGCGTGCTGCTGTGCCATTCCGCACCCAGCGGGCCACCGTGCTGTCCGCCCGGGCTGCTTGTGCCAGTAATGGGGCCTGCCATTTTTGGCTCACTGTTTGCAGTATTTACGTCTTTGGCTCGTACTTAAAGAGAATGCTGGCTGTTTATTTCTTTCATTATTACGTGGTGACACTTTTGAATGATATATGGTTTTTCTAACTGAATAAAAAAATAACAAAGCAATTTTTTTTAAAAAAAAATTATTAATAATATTTTTATTTTAAAAAAATTATCCATAATTTTTATCACGAAGGTTGCCACCTCACTCCTCAAGGATGCCACCTTTCATAAGACCCGGATCCAATTTTATTATTACTCTCTCGTTGTTACCCTTATCACCCCTCTTATTTTTTGCATCAATTATTCTCTTACTATTATTCTTATTATCCTTCCGACCATTACACTATTCTCGTTGATCTCGAATCATCCAATACCAATTTTACTTTGTCATAAGAATGATGAGTTTGTGAGTTCGCATGAACTCTTAAACGACCTCACATCGTCGTCTATAAGTCATAGTTTATGTCGTGGTAAACAATCTTTAGCCGTGGTCTCGGGACCGACGCGGCTCGGTTTGGGTCCGGATGACGGGCGACATTCCCGGGGCGACCTTCGAGTCCGCCGAGATGGTCGACCACGATGGTCGGGTCGAGACGGGGTCGTCGTTTCCTCCGGGAGGCGGCTCCTCACTTGGGTCCCTAGCAAGAAGCCACCGCCTCCCGACCCGACCCCTCCGACGATCGAGTTAGTTAATGTGAAGTGGATTTGAGACGAAGAAGTCTTTTTGGTGTGTCCCCCCTTTTTCGTTTAGAATGCGAGGGTATTTATAGGGAAGCTTACTGTTTCCTGATTTGCCCGCTTGCAAGGGACAGGCTGGTAGCGTCTGACATTGGTGTTGGCATGGCGTGAAGAACCGAGCTTGAGAAGGGTGTTAATGTGCCTTGGTCGGTGCTCCGGTCTGCATTGACCTGGTGCTGTGAGGCGTTATTTGAGACGGCTGACGTCATGCGAGTCTTATCGCAGTTATTATCCTCATCATATTCCTCCCCCGGAAAGAAGCTATGCGTCAGTCGTTGTGACGGGAGTCCGACGCATAGCTTCAGCTTTCAGGGCAGGCTGGCCGCGGAGGCACGGTCTCGGGGGCATGGAGCCGAGAGGCAAGACGCAAGCGGGCAGGCCGCGCAAGTGTGTCCGAGGAGCAGGAAG
The DNA here is from genome assembly GCA_900464855.2 of Musa schizocarpa. Taxonomy (NCBI): domain Eukaryota; kingdom Viridiplantae; phylum Streptophyta; class Magnoliopsida; order Zingiberales; family Musaceae; genus Musa; species Musa schizocarpa. The sequence continues at coordinate 43,578,957 of LS990917.1, forward strand.
CCGAAGAGCACGACGCAGGCGGGTGAACCGCGCAGGTGTACCTCGGGAGCAGGAAGCCGAAGAGCACGACGCGAGTGGGTGAATCACGCAGGTGTGTCTCGGGAGCATGGAGCCGAGGAGCACGATGCAGGCGGGTGAAACGTGCAGGTGTGTCTCGGGAGCATGAAGCCGAGGAGCATGACGCAGGCGAATAAACCATGCAGGTGTGTCTCGGGAGCAAAAAGCCGAGGAGCACGACGCAGGCGGGTGAACCGCGCAGGTGTGTCTCGGGTATCGTGCGATCGAGTAGCACGACGCAAGCGGGCAGACCGCACAGGTGTGTCTTGGGCATCATGCGGCCGAGGGACATGGCTCAGGAGAATAGGCCGGGCAGAAGCCGGGGTCTCGAGTGACTCGTAGCCGAGGGGCATGGCTCGAGGTTGTCTCCGGCCGAGCCGTGTGGACTCGGGGGAGTTTAGGCCGGGGTTAATCAGCGAGCCGAGAGGGGGTAATGTAGATACTGAACCTTCGCTCGGAAAAGACCGAGGAGGGGCTTTGATTTCTTTCATGAGGACTATATCGGGTAGCCAATGCGGGTGCTTGACCTCTCTCATGGGGCCGATGGTCGGAAGTCGTCCCTTTTCCTCTCGACCGCCCAGGTCTCCGCTGCGATATACCGATTAGCCCGCTGGAGCATCTCTGGCACCGTGGTGGGAGGTCGCTCCGCGAGGGCCAAAGGAATCTGGAAGGTTGCAAGCCTATCATAAACGCCTGCACCAACAAAGAGGGGTGAGTGTCCAGCAAACCCCGGATTTGCGTGGCAAAGCGATCACAAAATGTGAGAGGGGCTCATCCTCCCTTTGCTTGAGTCCAAGGAGCAATGCCGCGGAAGGCTTCGGCCGTGCATAGGCCACGAAATGGAGCTTGAAGTCGTTGATGAGCTGGTCGAAGGACGCGATCGTTTCGGTCTTTAAGCCGCCATACCATGCATGGGTCGTCTCTCTTAGAGTGGTAGGGAACGCTCTACATATAAGAGCATCAGAGGTCCCGTATAGCGCCATTTGGGTGCGAAAAGCAGCTACATGATCCATCGGGTCGACGGAGCAATCAAAAGCATCCAGAGAGGGGAGCTGGAAGTCCGAGGGGAATGTCCGATCCCGTATCTCAGGCGTGAAAGGAGACCCTTGGTGTACGTCCTCTCTTAGCTCTCCCGTGGACCTGTGGACCTCTTTCTGCATCTCGTCGAGTCGATGGCTGACGAAGCGCAACTGGGCAAGAGTGCCTCGGGCTCTGCATGGCCTCTCTGGTCCGTCGTCACTCGATCCCCGAGTGGGCATGACGGGACCCGCGGTGAACCGGGATGCTCCAAGGGCAGCGTGCGAGCCTGAACGGGTGGCTCCTCTTGCCGCAACAGTTGAGCGATGGACGGGTGCAACAGATGAGCAATGAGTGGGATGATGGATTGCACCATATCAGTTAGAGTTTGGACTTGATGAGCGAGGCCGAGAAAAGCCTCTAACGATACCGGGAATGGGTCGGTAGAGGGGGCGTCGGGTGGTGACAAGCCCAGGTCGTTGAATATCCGCCAATATCACTATGAGGTTGCGACGGGGTGTTCCTCACGATGGTCTCCGTGCGGGGGATGTTCCCGCGAGGCTTCGGTCGGGTGTGACCTCTCAGCCATGGGCTCATCTGAGCTGCTCGGGTGATCACCCGACATTCCGGGCCGTCCTTCTAGCGCCAAAATGTTGTGGTAAACAACCTTGAGCCGTGGCCTCGGGATCGACACGACTTGGTTCGGGTACGGATGACGCGCGATGTTCCTGGGGCGGCCTTCGAGTCCGCCGAGGTGTTCGACCACGGTGGTCGGGTCAGGACGGGGTCGTCGTTTCCTCCGGGAGACGGCTTCTCGCTTGGGTCCCTAGCGGGAAGCTACCGCCTTCGCACCTGCGTAAAGGTCAGGTCGGGAGGCTCGACCCGACCCTTTCGATTATCAAGTTAGTTAATGTGAAGTGGATTTGAGACGAAGAAGTCTTTTTGGTGTGTCGCCCCCTTTCCATTCAGAATGCGAGGGTATTTATAGGGAAGCTTATCAAGTTTCGATGTGCCCGCTATGGGGCAGTCGGTAGCGTCCGGTTATTGGTGTTGGCGACGGAAGAACCGAGCTTGAAGCAGGCGCAATGTGCTTCTGGTCCGCCCGACCGCATTGACCCGGTGTCGAGGAGGCGTTATTTGAGACGACTGACGTCATACGCGTCTTATCGCAGTTATTATCCTCATCAATTTCGTAGATGGTTCGACCACATTGTCAAATATAGGGTAGCGAAACAAAAAATAAAAAATAAGAGATATATGTGAAGAATAATTTCTAATTTATAATTATTTTATTTTTCAATAAATTAAAAATGATAAATTTATGAAAAAAAAAAATCTGTATTTTATAAATTTTGGTAGGGAATTCATTGTACTGTAAAAAGATTATTTTATCTTTTTACACCGTTGGACTTATCTTCCATCTTGCCCTCTCCTATGCTTCCGTCGTCACTGCCTCACCTCCCCTCCCCTCCCCAGCCCTCTACAATGTCTCCACCGTTCGATTGGATGGAAGCCCGATAACCCTGCGGATTCAATGTATATCTCAGAAGATTGTTCACCGAATCGCTCCAACCCGAACCGTTCGATTTCAACATTCCACTGAGATGACGTTGTTGATTGGTGCAGTCAACTGTCCCACGATCGGTCCTACAGTCAATCCTACGAATCAGTGGGCGTAAGCAATGACGCCATCAAGGCATAAGGACGATCGACCGATTGGGTAAGCGGAAGCGTCGGTGCGCATAGCTGGCACGATCAATAATTCCATGCCACGCGGTTGCATGGCTGCCGTTGTTGACGCACCGTTTCGATCCATCCGTCCGTCTCGTCTCCCCACTCAATAAATGCCCTCCTCCTGGATTCATCAAACCCTAGGGTTCATCCGCAGCCGCTTCTTTTCCTTTGATGGCGGTCGTCGGGGCATCATCGGACCCCGCTAAACTTGGTCATCAGGATCAGGCGACTCGTTGGCGATCTGTATCTTGTTGTGGAACCCGGTTAGTTTGGTTCCGTTCTTATTCTATTTTCGTTTTAAAGTGTGTTTCGTTTGTTTATTGCTAATTTATGGAGTGGCCATGTTGAATGTATCTTCTGTCGGAACCTATGAGTTTGTAGATGGATTTATGGTTGTAGAGAATATCTATCTCATCTTATCGCTACAGGATTTCGGACATAGGACGGATCCTTGGATGATTACCCAGGCATAGCCATGGAGTTCATGGATCAAACTTTGTTTAGCGGTATTATGTCAGATCGCGCTGCAGATCTGTTTGTTCGTCTGGGTTTTTCTCGCTATGCGAAGAAGGCTATACGTATCGTGGACGCCTGTTGCTGAGTTGATCTCATTATGTCTCTTAGTTTAAGTATTTGGAACTAGAGATATGGTTATCGGGTTCTTTCCCAACGTGTGGGCGAGGTATGGTGGGTATTTCCATCGAGTGTAAGGTAATTTACGGATCATGTTTGGTGATGCATCTAGGGTTTGTCGACACGACCTTTGCCATGTTGGGTGCGCTCGCATGGCAGGTCATAGACACATAATAAAAATCATTTTTCTGTTTGTTTGGGGATCGCATGGGGTGAATTTTAGACCCTGGGTTCCCCTATGTGTTGTTTTGATCTTCTTTGCGTTGTTCCTTGCCACCACAGTCCATCTGCACTATCCCCATGGGAATGTTCTATCTGCAATCATGACAAACCACGAATTCTACATCTCAATAGTCGATTTCACCTCTGTAAATCTGAGTCCATCAGAGAATAATGATCTTCAAGCAACGAATTTATAGCTCAATCCCTAGGAATGGAGAGTCTGCAAATCCCTAGGAATCAAATTACCATTTTACGCCAAGACGCACGCCGCAGTTATGTATTCCGATTTCCAAGGTACTGATTCCACATATTTTTCATGTTGTCACCTTACAAGTTGTGTCAAAAAATTGCTATTTTGATTTATGTGATGCTACATATTTAGAACATGGCCCTTAACTTTATAGTGGATTATTTTTGCAAAATCTATTCGTTCAGTGGTGATCTTTTATGTGTAAGATTGTTCGTTGCTTAAATATTATATGATTCTAGTTCTTTCTTCGTTCCTGGTGTTATAGTTGGTCTCTATTGTGGATATATGCTCCTCGGGCTTGTACTGTAGTTGAGATCTCATGTAGCTTTATTTGGTTGTCATGTCTTCACTTCCACCTGAATGCTTTCTAAGGTACGTAGTGCGATGGCGTATTTTGTTGCTGTGTTTGTGCATTACGTCAGTTCCTTCTGCTAGAGAAGTTTGACCTATTTTTTATTGAAGGCTGCGTCCCTATTTGGCAAGAGTTCTTTGATGTCGTATGTATGTTCAAGTAATCAATGCTGACGAGAACTCTATCTTGTATGTTTTCTCGTCAAATTTTCTAGAAGAAACAACATATACTTTCATTAGTCATTAGATATGTTTTAAACCTTGGTTTGTATTAATATTTGAAAATTTACTTTCATCTGTTCAATCATCTGATAAAAAAAATTAAAATTTTTGCTAAAGTTAGTTTGCATTTTTGCTTGAATTCAATTCAATTTCGTCTATTCTTAACGTGATCATTGTTCCGTTTTTATAGTTAGTCGTGATGCCTGATGTTAATCTGCTCTTGTTACATCGATGTTGATTTTTTGTGTTCTTGTTGTTAAATTTTAGTGTAATAATGCTTCCTAATAACATCCTTCAAATTAGATTCGTTATGGTAATTTATTTGTGATAACCCATGTATTTACAAGAAATTTTTTTTTCTGAAGTCAATTTTAATCTTGCGTGTTGTTTTATGTATTACTATGTTGTCATGTGTGGCACTGATCTTTATGACCGAAGAATTGCTCGAGCAATTCTTATCGAGGTGGTTTGTGGGCAATGATAGTTGTGGTATCGCGAAGATGGATGTTTTAAAGGGCTTTATAGAACCGTACCAATTACTAGATTATTTATTGGTTCGTTCTCCATTGCTATTTTGTAATGTCAAATATTAGTAACCTTTAATGTCAGCTGAAGTGGGATCTTAAGCTCAAAACTGGTCGAGCGCTCTGTCATTTGTATTTAAAATGGCGTGAGAAAGGGGTGGTTCGAATCCACCCAGATCCGTTCTCGTCTGCTCTACGTTTTCAAAGCCGTCTTCATATTGTCTTGTGAGACCTGGCGACTGAAGAATGCACTTCATAGTGTCTTGCTTGTCGTCTCCACTTTGTTTCGCTGACGTCGGCCTAGCTGTATAATGTCGCGTTAATTGGATTTCAAGAATTTCGTTCTCTCTGCCCATTGTTGCATTTTTGTGTTTTCAATCTATTTATACGTCATGTATTAAGAATCCTGACATTATTAACGTTGATGTTCTTCACTTTCACTATACGTTCATGTATTCCACAATATGATTGACATGTCCCCCCCCCCCCCTCAAGACTAAATTTTGTAATGTAAGGAATAGTCCGTTAAATGATAATAAACCTCGCAGCTATTTCAAAGTTCATTGTCCGCTTCTAAACAAGTGAATGTATTAGATCTTGTAAAATAATGATATTCACTTTCTTTCCCTGCTAGCAGACTCTGTTCCGCCCCTTGTGACAGCTTCTGCTTTTATTGCCGATGATTTTTCTTGTTTTAGTTTCTTTATTTGTCATCTTTCTGTCCTTGTATTTTGTTTCCGCAGCTTGTTCACTTTCGCTGATCACTTGTTTTCTCCTTGGAGTGCTGCTATTCTTTTATTAACATAATTGAGTATACGGTTTTATTTTTAACATCTTAGCTAAAAAGTTCCGGGGTATTCGTGGTGTTATAAACAGCTCAGATGAACGTGATGTAACTCACCAACGCACAACGCTAGTTTTACTTAATACGTATATAATAATTCTTTTTTTTTGTTTTTTATTTAATTTTATACGATGTGGTTGATTAACAGTTAGTAGGTTCCTACAGATGTTGGTTGATTATTTCTACATAGTATAATTGTAAATTTTTTTGAAAGTATAGATTTAAAATTTTCATAAAATTAATTAATAATCAAAATATTTTAAGGATAATCTTGATCGAGAACCTCTGGTTAAAGGCTCACAATATGAGGCACTATACTAAATTTATATATTTACATTAGTTTTGTTAAATATATTGTTATCATGCTAAATTCACTGTGCAAAATGTCTTTATTATATATTTACATCAGTTTTGCTAAATATATATTTATTATTCAAAATGTACTGTTATTATCTAATTTATATTTGTTTTATAAAAAATATATTAAAGTTGTATTTAACTATAATTAAAAATATTATCTTAATTAATTTTATTAATAGTTATTTTTGAAGAATTTTATGCTTATTTTAAGTATCGCAATTTATTTTGATGCATACGCGTTTAGCTGTCATTATGGTGCAAAATTAAAAACTTTAATGTTAATTTTACCCAGCATCTTCGGAATTTGAACAACCAAATATTATTTCTTGGTCTCAAATGCATTCTTCATTTATTATGTTGTTCAATAAAATTATTTGTATTTTATATTATTTTTATATTTATTTTTGCACTTTTATGATGGACAATTAGGCAAGTGCTTTAGAGAAGCGGAATACAGTTCGGACTCATTGTTGGTTTTTATGTCATCTACTTTTTTTCTTTCTGTCATCCTCCGGCAAGGTGACTGGTCTACCTTTTTGAAGATTTTCTCTGTGCTGGTGGACAATACCTGCACAATTCTTTTGGCAAAAAAAAGTAATGGTCAATTTTTGTCAAATAATTTGTACTTTCAAGAAGGTGTAATAGTGTCACTTGGAAAAAATTTGGTAGGGTGTTTCTTCTTAGATAAAAAGATCTTTTAATATTTGTCTTCATCGGATCTATCGTTGTCTTTTATCTTCATTGCCCTCATCTTGGTCCTATTGTCGTCTTTATCCTAGTTCATCGCCCTTATTTTTCTTTCACCCCGTTACCGTCGTACATCCATTGGCCCTAGTCGTATCCATTCTTACCCAGGATTTGGCCTTAATCATCTCACCCTTTTTTACTAATAAAGTAATCAAATATAGAATAAGTCAAGCCGGGGACTCACCGATGCAAATTAATTACTTAGATCAGACTGATGAATCGACTGTTTCCACTTAGGCAACTGATACAGCGAATCCCTGACAGAAGCCTGATTTAATACCCACCGTCGCTGCACAACAATCAACGCAATCACGTGCTGCCACATTTCACGACACCGCGCCAGATCTGAATCCATGTCCGGATACAATTTAATATCGCGCAAAGGTCCCAAAACCGGCTGGCCCACAGACGTGTGTCAGCAAAAGGGTGAAAGGCTACCCACGTGTTTCACATGGTTTGTTTTTAATATATATATATATATTTATTTATTTATTTATTTATATTTGTGATAAACCCATTCTTATTTACTTATTGTTTTCTGAAATGCAACCTTCATTTTAAAAATTCTTTACAATTTTTTATGTCTAATATCTGAAATGTCTTCGACCACTTATTTATTTTTTGTGAATCGATCATTCTAATTATATTATTTATATGCTATAAGGCAATACATATTATTTAATAATTTTATAATATTATATAAAAATATTATAGTATAATGTTTTTGTTTCCTCCGTAAAACAATCCTTATGTAAAGAGATGGAAAGGGATAAGTGGATATATATATATATATATATATATCACATGTTATAGTCCATTTGATAGGTTCATTAGATTAATATATTCCGAATTAATCTACGAAGAGATTCGTGCTAACACATCAGGATTTGATCCACGGTTGGATGGTGTATGTTTCACTCGTTAATTTCCGTCACAAATGACTTTAAAGTCACATACACTTTTTCGGAGATTAAAATGATTCGTCGGGAGTCGCAAAGCATATTACTCTTTTGCCACGGCCTTCCCACGTTGGACGCTGCACGCCGTGAGCCCTTGGATCATCCGGCCCACGTCGCCGTGCGACGACCCTCCCTCCGCCACCGCCCTCGTGGCCGCCTCCCCCAGCACCTTCATCCCCTTACGTGCCGCCTGAGCCTCGGGGCCGCCGCCCATCAGCAGCGCCACCGAACTCGCCACCGTCTCCGCCTTCACCACCTCCTTCTCGCCGTCCAGCACGCTCTTGAAACCCTCCCACATGGGACGCGCCACCCCCAACACGTCCACCAGCAGCTTCTCGATCACAAACTGCTCCGAGTGGAGGGGCCACGTGACGAGCGGCACGCCGGAGCAGACCGCCTCCGTCACCGAGTTCCACCCGCAATGTACCACGTAGCCCCCCACCGCCCGGTGCACCAGGATCTCCCGTTGCGGCACCCAACCGCGCGCCACCAGCCCCCGGCCCGCTACCCGGCCCTCGTACCCCTCCGGCATCCACCCCTCGCCCACGCCGCCGTCCGCCCGCACCGCCCACAGGAACGGGTGGCCGCTCGCCTCCAGCCCTAGCGCCAGCTCCCGCAGCTGCGCGTCGCTGAACCGGCACAGCGTCCCGAAGCTCACGTAGACAACCGAGTCGTCCGCCTTGCCGTCGAGCCAGCTCAGGCAGGGGTCACGGGCGGCTTCCTCTTTGCCGCCTTCCTGGGGTTGGGCCCCTGCAATGGCTACCGGGCCGACGAGGTACACCTCCCGCGGGCCCACCTTCCTGTAGTGGTCGGCGTAGTTGGGTTCGAGGTCGTAGAAGCTGTTGACAACGACGCCGTAGCTGGTGAGCTCGGCTTCCCGGAGAAGGCCGAGCATGTAAGGGAAGTCGAACACCTCCGGAAGCTCGGCCCTCGTCAGCTTTATCGGATGGGGGAAGCCGGGGATGGCAAAGGGCTCCCCCCTGCCCGAGACGGCCTCGTAAGGCCGGTGAAGGTCGAGGTCGTTGGCGGCGCAGAGGGGAAGCAGACCGGTGACCTGAAAGATGAGACGCGGAATGCCATGCTCGGACGCGAGGGCGGTGGTCCACGGGAAGAGGGCGTCGGAGATGAGCGCGTCGGGGTGGAGATCGCGGAGAAGCGCGTCGAGTGGTGCACGGAGACCGAAGACGGCCGCAAAGAAATTGGCGGCGAGCGGGATCGGAACGGCGGTGAGGTTCTCGCAGCCGTCGGGGAGGCCGTTCTCGGCAGCGGGGAAGGGAATGAGGCGGAGCTCCATGGGAGGATGGGAGGTGGAGATGTAGGAGTTGGCGCGGTCGAGGGTGGGGCGGACAAGGTGGGCGTTGGCCGGGGTGGTGACGAGGGTTACCCGGACGCCGCGCTCGGCGACGAGGCGAGCTGTCTCCAGCATGGGAATCATGTGGCTTCGAGCGAGGAAAGGGAAGAAGACGAGATGGAGGGATTCGGCTAGTGAGCCCATGGCGATCTCCGTTGCTCTTCTTTCCCACACAGAGAGCAGTGATGAACGGGTGAAAGGCAAGCAGAGAAGAGGCGTATAAATATTATTGCTACAAATAATATTACGGAGAAGGAGACGACAAAAACACATATACTACAGTAACAATATAATGGAACGTTCATTTGATATAATAGTGTTAAGTTCTTCCTCGAGGCCCACGTGATACTCACGAGGTGTAGTCGCAGTAGGAAAAGTGTCGGTGTCGTTTATCTGGGCTGGTGTATGTGCGGGATAAGTGGACGATGGTTGCCTGTACCAAGTGAGCAAGAAAAGGGGATATGAGCTCCGTCGTCAGGGATTAATGCTCCTTGTGGTTAGCCCATGCGACCTTCCTCAAAATCGTGATTGACGGGGGATGAGAGGTCGCTTCCTTATTGTTTGCCATAGGGCAGGGGAGGCACATGAGTTCTTTTGCCCACGTCACTTCCTACGTGACAATGGGTTACTAGGTGAGTCGGCAGGCCAAAGCTAATGTCACCTTATTTCCTATAATTTGTTCCCCTTGAAGGCATGTTTTGAGCTCCGACAATAATGAGGTTTGAGGCATGTTATTTGGCCATTTTGTTTCATCAGGGTCGATCGAGTTAGGTTTCTTAGTGTTTGTATTTTGGGCTTTTCCCATTTTGGTGTGCCTGTAACAAGGTACGAGTCAGGTTTCCCTACTAGCCCGTCTCGAGCACCTCACATATGATGTTTTGTCATGGCCAATAACCGTGTGGGTCGAGTTTCCCTAATTTGCTCATCTCAGGATTATTGCACCTTATTTGTTTATCACGATGCATGATTTTCCCTGACGTATTGGGTTGAGAGTTCCGTCATAGTAGTTTGTAACCTCCACCGTGGCAGGTCTTCCTCTCGCTGTAGCGGGCTTAGGGCCTCTTACCGAAGGTCATTGATTGTGAGGGCCTCCTAGTGAATAATAGAACCGACATTGCGTATACTATCAATAAGGGTCATTACATAATGATGGTGCTACAAATCACAAATAAACGGATGAGCGAAGCAAATCCGAAGGAGCTAACCATGACCTAACTTACTAGCACTTTGTTGCAGAAGTAGGTGCCGATCAGAACCTCCGAAAAGGAACTATATATCTGCTTCGCCACCACCAGACATAAGGATCTGCGATAGTATTGCTTCGAGGCGACACCATTACTCCTTACCTTTTGCTTCTCATGCAAACCCTTCCATCTCAACTACAATGGTACTCTTGGGACCTGGTGTAGCAGGTCAGCTATTTGAATAGCCATGAAAGGCAGGGGATTGCCCCTCCATAAATCGAACGCCAACCTTGGTTTATCTCTTCTTTTGCTCGAAAGTGGCTCAGAAGACCCCGACATTGCAACGATGGGAGGCTCCCTATCAAGAATTGGCTTCTTGGGTTCCACACTCATTCTAGGACTAGGCTGCTTTCTTACAATAATCTTCTACTTCTTTCTCGATTTATTAATGCTATCATAATGGTCGGACTAAGTGAGCCCCGATGCCTTGAGGGATGGCTAATGATTAGTGGCTAGAATCAAAGAGGCCACTGCCATGAAGAAGAGTCATGCACTTTCTTCTTCAAAGAATGTAGGTTCATGTCTGTAAAGGATCATAATCATAAGGCTACCAAGGATTAAAAAGGGGAACGATGTGAAGTAATGAGAGGTTCGAGTTGTACCCTTAGAAACCGTGTTGAGACCCATGTCGATCAACCAGTTCTTATCCGTTTTCCGAATGGCCTCAGAGTAGACAGTATTTCTCTTAACAAAGTGCTTTGCCCGCCTCATTCGACAAGAAAGGAGGGGTGTTAAGACATCAAGATTTAATCCATGACTGGATGATGATGTATGTTTTACCCGTTAATTGGGCTCACAAATGAGCCCAACATCTCAAACACCATAAGAAACAATTCTTCCGAGATTAAAATGATATGGGAATTACAAAGCATATTACTCTTTTGCCACGTTCTTCGCACGTTGGACGCGGCACACCATGAGCCCTTCGATCATCTGGCCCATGTCGCCGTGCGACGACCCTCCCTCCGCCACCGCCCTCGCCGCCGCCTCCCGCAGCTCCTTCATCCTCTTACGCGCCGCCTGCACCTCGGGGCGGCCGCCCATCAGCCACGCCACCGACCTCGCCACCGTCTCCGCCTTCACCACCTCCTTCTCGCCGTCCAGCACGCTCTCGAAACCCTCCAACATGGGCCGGGCCACCCCCAGCACGTCCACCAGCAGCTTCTCGTTCACGAACTGCTCCGAGTGGAGGGGCCACGTGACGAGCGGCACGCCGGCGCAGACTGCGTCCGTCACCGAGCTCCACCCGCAGTGCAGCACGTACCCCCCTTCGGCCCGGTGGGTCAGGATCTCTCTCTGTGGCACCCATCTGCGCGCCACCAGCCCCCGTCCCTCGAACCCCTCCGGCATCCACCCCTCGGCCACGCCGCCGTCCGCCCGCACCACCCACAGGAACGGGTGGCCGCTCGTCTCCAGTCCCAGCGCCAGCTCCCCGAGATCGCTGAACCGGCACATCGTCCCGAAGCTCACGTACACCACCGAGTCGTCCGCCTTGCCGTCGAGCCAGCTCAGGCAGGGGTCGCGAGCGGCCTCCCCCTTGACACGTTGTTGACGTTGGGCCCCAGCGATGGTCACAGGGCCAATGAGGAAGACCTCCCGGGGGCCCACCTTCGTGTAGTGGTCTACGTAATCGGGTTCGAGGTCGTTGAAGCTGTTGACTACGACGCCGTAGCTGGTGAGCTCGGCTTCCCGGAGGAGGCCGAGCATGTAGGGGAAGTCGAAGACTTCCGGGAGCTCGGCCCTCGTCAGCTTTATCGGATGGGGAAAGCCGGGGATCGCAAAGGGCTCCCCCCTGCCCGAGACGGCCTCGTAAGGCCGGTAAAGGTCGAGGTCGTTGGCGGCGCAGAGGGGGAGCAGACCGCTGACCTGAAAGATGAGACGCGAAATGCCATGCTCGGACGCGAGGGCAGTGGTCCACGGGAGGAGGGAGTCGGAGATTAGCGCGTCGGGGTGGAGATCGCGGAGTAGAGAGTCGAGTGGTTCACGGAGGCCGGAGACGGCCGCGAAGAGATTGGCGGCAAGCGGGATGGGAAGGACGGTGAGGTTCTCGCAACCGTCGGGGAGGCCGTTCTCGGCGGCGGCGAAGGGTATGATGCGGAGTTCCATGGGAGGATGGGAGGGGGAGGTGTAGGAGTTGGTGCGGTCGAGGATGGGGCGGACAAGGTGGGCGTTGGCCGGTGTAGTGACGAGTGTTACCTTGACGAGGCGCTCGGCTGCGAGGCGGGCTGTCTCCAGCACGGGAATGATGTGGCTTCGGGCGAGGAAAGGGAAGAAGACGAGATGAAGGGTTTCGTCATGCGAGCCCATGGCGATCTCCTTTGCTCCTCTTTCCCACCGCGAGCGAAGTGACGACTGGTTGCATGGCAAGCATAGAAGGCTGGTCATCAAACCTATCACTCATTGTTTCCAATTTTGTCGCACTTGATAAATTGAAATGGCAGCGTGATGCTCAAAGACAGCCTATCAGTCATGTTGATAAATGGTCTGATATGGAGTGCGAAAGATAGAGAGAAAAAGAATCATTTTTAATATATGTGATCTCTAATACCTCGCTATTTAGGAAATATTATGTAAATCATCCTTGATTCATAAAATATATTTTGTTCGTCCTAAATAATCCTTAATTAATATATTCTGTTGAATTTTTTTTGGTGATGTGTCTCGAGTCTTAATTAATATATCTTTACCTCAACAACAAAGGCCGCCACCTTGTGGACGGTCTGTGCCACGTAACTAACTGCATAGGGGAAATATGTCACCTCGACAAACAGTTGCTTAACCTTTGTAACTATATTAAGTATCTGTTAGTGAACAAAAGTATCGTGGCGTGAATCACAGTTAGGTCCGTAGGTCGATGTCAGGAGCTTCTCGAGGAGTGGGTAGTATGATGAGGTGGCCGCGCCCTCCGGAAGGAATGCTGGTTGGCGTTGGTCGGGCAGATGGGGTCGATTGGGCCCTCGCGAGGGGATGTTGATCAGTGTTCCTCGGTCTGCCGACCTGGGTGTCGTTTGTGATAGGTCGCCTCCCTTCGACTTCGGGGCGTATGACAGTAAAAATGGCCTTCGTCGGGTTCTCCTCGACTTTGGTCCCTTCGATGAGCAAGTTAGTCGAGTGTTGCTTGTCTTGATCTTATTTTTCTCCCCCCCTTTGGCCGGGTGTCGGCCAGGGGTTCTTATACTATCACGTGAGGACTGGTTGCACCTCGGTTTGGTGTGGCCGTTGACCTTTGTGGGATGGAACAACTTCTCTGACGAGTTGACGTCTTTGGGGATACCTGAGCGGTGCCAAACGACATTGCCTCGAGCTCTCGGGATGGTCATGTCGCATAGTGTATCGGTACGAAACCCGACGTGATGTGCACCATGGGGTTCTGATGGCGTGTGGCGTCGGTTTCTGACATTGGTTGGGGTGTGGCGTGTGACGTCGATGATGACCAATCCGGGGACCAAAATATGCCTTATCACTTCTCCCCTCCGAGACGTGCCATTGGGTCCCTAATGGACCATGAGGCATGCCTGGGGCTGAGGGATGTGATCGTGTTGGTCGCTTGCGCGGGAGAGCTGGATTAACTCATCGGGGGGCGATTTAGAGAGGTGGTGCCCAGTGATTCGAGCAGGACCGCCCCTGCTGATCGAACGATAGGGGCTTGACGAGGCGAAATTGAAGTGTCGATGCCGGTAGCCTATGCGGTGAACCCGACATGTTTTAATTTAGATGATGGGTTTTGTATGGCTCAAAGTTTACGACTATCGAGTTTGCAAGTCGACGAGCGAGCCAGGGCAGCTCGGTTAGAGACTTGACGGGCTGCGAGTTGGGGGTCGACACAAAGCGACTTGGATAGCGGACTTGGCTGGTAATTTGGGCATTAGATCGACTGCGAGATGTGGCTCGGGCGCTGTATCGACCGCGAGGTGTGGTTCGGGCATTTGGACTGGCCGAGATGTGTGGCTCGGGCGTTGGATGGCCGATGTGCATGGCTCGGACGCTGAATTTGGCCGAGATGCGACTCAGGCGTTGGATTGGCCGAGATGGGTGGCTCGGGCGTTGGATTGGCCGAGATGCGTGGCTCGGGCATTGGATGGCCGATGTGCGTGGCTCAAACGCTGGATTTGGCCGAGATGTGACTCGGGCATTGGATTGGCCGAGATATGACTCGGGCGTTGGATTGGCCGAGATGCGTGGCTCGGGTGTTGGATGGCCGAGGTGCATGGCTTGGATGCTAGATTTGGCCGAGATATGACTCGAGCGTTTGATTTGGCCGAGATGTGACTCGGGCATTGGATTGGCCGAGATGCGTGGCTCGGACGCTGGATTGGGCCTGTGGGCCAAGTGACCGAGCTCGAGCTCGGGTTTCGCTGTCGGCAGGTCACAAGTCAGAAGCGATCTGGAGCAACCTGGGCAGGAAATGAACTTGGGGACCGAGTGACTAAGCACGGCTCTGATTTAAACTTGGGGACCGAGTGAATAAGCTCGGCTTTGAATTGAACCTAGGGACCGAGTGAGTAAGCTCGACTCCGAATCGAACCTAGGGACCGAGTGACTAAGATCGGCTCTGAATTGAACTCGGGGACCGAGTGAATAAGCTCGGCTCCGAATCGAACCTGGGGACCAAGGGAATAAGCTCGGCTCCAAATCGAACTTGGGGACCAAGGGAATTAGCTCGGCTCCAAATCGAACCTGGGGATCGAGTGACTAAGCTCGGCTCCGAATCGAACCTTGGGACCGAGTGAGTAAGCTCGGCTCCGAATTGCACCTGGGAACCGAGTGAATAAGCTTGGCTCCGAATCGAACCTAGGGACTGAGTGACTAAGCTCGGCTCCGAGTTGAACCTGGTGACCGAGTGAGTAAGCTCGGCTTTGAATCGAACCTGGGGACCGAGTGAATAAGCTCGGCTCCAAATTGAACCTGGGGACCAAGTGAGTAAGCTCGGCTCCGAATCGAATCTGGGGACCGAGGGAATAAGCTCGGCTCTGAATCGAACCTGGGGACCGAGTGACTAAGCTCGGCTTCGAATTGAACCTAGGGACCGAGTGACTAAGCTCGACTCCAAATCGAACTTGGGGACCAAGGGAATAAGCTTGGCTCCAAATCGAACTTGGGGACCAAGGGAATTAGCTCGGCTCCAAATCGAACCTAGGGACCGAGTGAATAAGCTCGGCTCCGAATCGAACCTGGGGACCGAGTGACTAAGCTCGGCTCTGAATCTAACCTGGGGACCGAGTGATTAAGCTCGACTCTGAATCGAACTTGGGGACCGAGTGAGTAAACTCGGCTCCGAATTAAACTTGGAGACCGAGTGAATAAGCTCAGCTCCGAATCGAACTTGGGGACTGAGTGACTAAGCTCGGCTCCGAATTAAACCCGGGGACCGAGTGACTAAGCTCGGCTCCGAATCTAAAGTCGGGAGCGAACTTGAGCGACCTGGGCAAGAACTGGGCTAGCGAGGCGTAGGTCGGGAACTGATCTGGAGCGGCTTGGGCAAGAGCTGGGCCGGCGAGCCGCAGGTCAGGAATCAATCTGGAGCGGCTCAGGCAAAAGCTGGGCCGGCAAGGTGTAGGTCGGGAACCGCTCTGGAGCGGCTTGGGCAAGAGTTGGGTCGGTGAGGCGCAGGTCGGGAATCGATCTGGAGCGGCTCGGGCAAGAGCTGGGCTGGCGAGCCACAGGTCGGGAACCGATCTGGAGCAACTCGGGCAAGAGTTGGGCCGGCAAGCTGCAGGTCAGGAATCGATCTAGAGAGCCTGTGGACCTCTTGTCGCGAGTGGCTTTTCGGCATGAGATTTTCGATGACGAGGCATCTCTTGATGGGTCCCCTGGGATGTGGAGTTGCTTCTCGAGGTTCCTTGAGATAGCGCCCGAGGTGACCTTTTCAGATCAAGTCTTCGATTTGATTTTGAATGTCACGGTAATCTTTCGTGTCGTGGTCGTAGTCCTGGTGGAATGTGCTCAGAGGGAGAGGTGGGGGCCTCGGGAGCAATAGCTCTTGTAAGTCGGGCCTCTGGTGGGGTTGCATCGAGGCTGCTGAAGTCGTTCCCCGAGATTGTTCCACCCATGGCCTCTTGCTGCCCATGCGCTTTCCCACCACTAGAGCTTCGGCGGCAATGTACTGGTTGGCGCGCTGGAGCATCTTGGGGATGGTTACTGGCGGCTTCTCGATCAGTGACCAGAAAAACCTTGAAGGCTTCAAGCCCATCAAAAATGCCTGCATGATTAGAGAGGGGTGAGCGTCTGAAAATCCACGTATCTCGGTGGCAAAACGTGCCACGAACTAAGAGAGCGACTCATCCTCGTGTTGAGATAATGCCAGTAGGGTGGCAATGGAAGGCTTGGGTCGCACGCTGGCGAGGAAGTTTTGCTCGAACTCCCTTGTGAACTGGTCGAAGGATGAGACTGAGGACTAGCGTAGTCGGTTGAACCACACTCGTGCCGGCCCCCTGAAGGTGGTCGAGAATGCCCGACACATCAGTGCATCAGAGGTGCCATAGAGGGCCATCTGAGCCCGAAACACGACGACATGCTCCGCTAGGTCGAAGCCGTCGTCGTACGTCTCCAATGTGGGTAGCCTAAAGTCGAGTGGTACATGCTTGTCATGTATTTCCTGAGTGAAAGAGGATCCGCCCGAGCCGCCTTTGTTCGACTCGCATTGTAATTTCTGGAACTCGCGCTGGAACTCGTGCAGGCGTTGGTTGACCCGGGATAGCTGGATCCTAAACGAGTCATCCGTCGAGTCAGACGATATGGTGTCAAGCTCGGAGCGGGATGGTGTGACTCGGTAGGGTGCGGGTATGCTCTGCTCGAGTGGACCTCTTGGGTCTGTTGTTTGGTCTCGGGCTTCTCCCGTCCCGACCTGCTCCCTGCTCGGCCATTGCCAGGTTGGGTCAATCGAGAGAGCTGCTAGCTGCATGATCTGGGGAATGAGTGGGACGAGTATCTGCATCATCCCTGCCATCGCTTGTACTTGCTTGGTCAGGCTGAGGAACGCCTCGGGCGACACGGTCGAGGGTCTCGCGGTAAGTCCGGGAGGTGGTAACCCCGGGTCATTGAACGGACACCAGTAGCGATCTAGTGTTGAGGCCGGGATCCTCCCATCTTGAAGGACGGGGAGGGGCTGATCTCCGGGCTCGACAAAAGGGTGACCGGCCGGTGGTTCTCCCTCGGGGAGAGCTCCTGCGGGATACTCCTGCGTCATGACCCTCCTTCTAGCGCCAAAATATTAGTGAACAAAAGTACCGTGGCCGGTGAGTCAGCACGGTTAGGTCCGCGGGCCGATGTCAGGAGCTTCTCGTGGAGTGGGTAGGATGATGAGGTGGTCGTGCCCTCCGGAAGGAATGCTGGTTAGCGTTGGTCGGGCAAACGGGATCGATTGGGCCCTCGTGAGGGGATATTGATCAGCGTTCCTCGATCTACCGACCCGGGTGTCGTTTGTGATGGGTCGCGTCCCTCCGACTTTGGGGCGTATGGCAACGCGTCCTCATGTACTAGATGGCGATTCCCGGGTTAAGACGCTTACCGCTCGAGGGTGACCGCCTTCCTGCAAAAATGGCCTTCGTCGGGTGCTCCCCGACTTTGGCCCCTCCGACGAGCAAGTTAGTCGAGTGTTGCTTGTCTCAATCTTATTTTTCTGCCCCCCTTGGCCGGATGTCGTCCAAGGGTTTTTATACTATCGCGCGAGGATTGGTTGCACCTTAGTTTGGTGTGGCTGCTGATCTTTGTGGGATGGAACAACTTCTCTGACGAGTTGACGTCTTTGAGGATGCCTAAGCGATGTCAGATGACACCGTCCCGAGCTCTCGGGATGGTCATGTCGCATAGTATATCGATACGGAACCTGACGTGATGTACACCATAGGGTTCTGATGGCGTGTGACGTCGATGATGACTCCTCCGGGAACCAAAATATACCTTATCATTACCCGAATTGTCAACATGAAATCTTAGGTATAAATAGTTTCTCTCGTTCCTTTTCTATCTCTTCTACACCTTGGATATTACTTACACGCATCGGAAGGACCGAGTCAGGCTTTTGATGACCTTAAGTCTTTTGCAAGGTCTTAGGCCATACTTGAGGAGATTGAATAGCATCTCAAAAGCGATTTCATTGATCATGCTATTCAAACTCCGTCTTTTGAGGTGTTACTTTTATCTCTAAGGAGGCATTGACAGAGGACTCAATTGGGATTTCACCCCGAATGGCATTAGGATACCTTTCAAGCATGGATTTTTTAGAACATGGAATGTCGGCTGTGCCATCGCCGTCCTAAGTCACGTAAGTTCTTCCAAAAAAAGGATTGCATGATTGCATCTGTGGACCCAAAGATGCCAAAGGTGGCTTCAGTTACTCGTTGCACTCCTCCAGGTTGATGAGACAGCATCTCTACGTGAAGCTTCAACCTTCCATGGTGGGGATATGCTGCTTGTGGCTGTCTTCCAACTCCAATGGCATGGTGAGAGAGATTCTTACTCAAACTAGTGGTCAAAATGCGAGTAATGCTTCTTCTCTCTTATGAACTTGGATCATTAGTCATCCTTCTTAGTTCCATATGAAAGACGACAAACATCATTTGCATGAGTATTTTTCCTCATGTGGGTTGTGGATATCGTTCATGGGCTTCTGACTCCTCTTAGACCTATTAATTCTACCCATTAATACTTTTAAATTTTTTATATATAAAATAAATATTAATTCGATGATGATATAATTTTTCCATCAACTGATACATGGTTACTCCTCCATGAATTAGATATGCAAAACTCAATAACTCTTATTTTATTTTTTCGATTAACTTGAACATCGAAGGAATCTTATCGAGAACGATATGTGCTGTTGCATCAGCTACAAAGAGATAATAAAAATATTATTAATATCTAAATTATTATTTGATGATGATGTATCCAACTTATTTATCTTCCTATCTCATGTAAGATTTACGAAATCCTTGGGAGGTGTATGTATCAAGATCGTTCTTCATCACCTCCTTCAGAAGCCATGGGCAAAACAGTAACTTCGACCTCTAGATATTTTTCGCACGAGTCCACGCAATTGCGTGTACCCCGTTTGGGCCCCGCCATCGACACTGTTGAGATAGTATCGTTTGGGACCCCCTATGCGTATATCTTTGTTCCGAGGGAGGAAGCAACGCACGTAGTGGTGGTAAACTCACGGACGGTGATACGACCGCCCAAACGAGTGGACAAGGGAACCCGTAGACACGGCAAGTGAGGTTACCGCATCCATCCACCGCCCGATCTATAAAAGCGCTCCTGGGGGGAAGACTTAGGGTTTCTCGTAATCTTAATCTCTCTTCCGATCCTTTCCCATGGCGGCTTCTGATGTTGAGTTCCGCTGTTTCGTCGGCGGTCTTGCCTGGGCCACCGACGACCGCACCCTCGAGCAGGCCTTCAGCCCCTACGGCGAGATCATCGAGTCAAAGGTCGCGATCTCCTATTGATCCATCATCGTTCCTAACCCTCACCCTTCTTCCTAGATCTTAGATCTTAGATCTGAGGGCTTTTGTTTGCGTTTCTGGATGCAGATCATCAACGACAGGGAGACGGGGAGGTCGAGGGGGTTCGGGTTCGTTACCTTCCGTGACGAGCAGTCGATGAGGGACGCCATCGAGGGGATGAACGGCCAGAACCTTGACGGGAGGAACATCACCGTCAACGAAGCCCAGAATCGCCGAGGCGGCGGCGGCGGAGGAGGAGGTTTTCGTAGCGGCGGAGGCGGTGGCTACGGCGGTGGTGGTGGTGGTGGTGGTGGTGGCTACGGCGGTGGTGGTGGGTACGGCATGGGCGGTCGCCGCGAGGGAGGCGGATACAGCCGCGGTGGAGGCGGAGGTGGCTACGGGCGTGAGCGCGGGTACGGCGACGGCGGGTCCCGCTTCCATAGAGGAGGAGGCGGCGGCGGCGGCTTCTCCTCCGAAGAGAACTGGAGGAACTGAGGCGTTCGTCGCCGTAGTTGGTCGTTTGGTCTCCGCAGTTATCTTTTGGTCTCAGCAGTTGTCTTGGTTGTGGGAAGACTAGTTGTCCTGCTTGTTTTCTTACAGCTTGCGAGTTTTGATCTTATGTGGTTTGGTGTTGGCAGTTTAAGAAGTTCAAATTTCATATTCATTTCTATAAAATAATTTGATTAGTTTGCTCTTAGAAATCATTATTTTCGTAGAACGATTGCTTATTTAACCATCTTTTCAGTAAGTTTCATCGAAGAGATATATATGTAGGCAAAGTTGACACGTATTTGTGCGTCAAACTCGTGGAACTAATGATCAAATAACAATTTCAGAGTCTGTTAACAGTAGATATCAATTAAATCTATCAATAATCTACACCTTCGTAATGAATCGTTCCTTCCAACAGAACTCAACCATGGCATGGAGATTTGGGTTCTTTTCCGTACTTCAAAAACCCTTTTACCATACCACCGATGACATTTCGGAAGCAAAACAAAAAACTCATCGTTTTGGAATGATGTTTTATCGTCTTGGTACCTTGAAAAGATGTACACTCTTCACAAGCCCCTTACCCACCTCCCCCACCCGTTTCAATGCATCTGTCGTCTCCGTGCGGCTCGCATCTTCTCCATCTCGACTACGTTTCTGCAAGCATTAAGAAAACAGCCTCTTTTAGTGTCCGATTAGATCAAATTAAAAAGACTGTTCGATTTATTTTCCAATTATAAACAGACTTACCCTTGAATCTTTTTTCTCCCATGTCAGACCGATTGCATCACCTCCAAGAGAATCATGCCAGACTTTGAAGGTGTTTGGAAACTCTCTCTGCAGATCAATTAGTAAATGGTAAACATGTTTCTCTGGACCCTAGGGCTCACGATAAAGAGTTAAAAAGCTATACCTTCAGATCCTCCAGAAAACATCTGGTTGGGTCAAAGTTAACCATCACCTTGTTCCTTGCATCTTCCAAGCTTTGCACCCCACCACCGAGGATCATGTAGGGTTGGAAATCCTTGCTTGCTTTCCCAAGTATCACTTGCTTCCCTGCAAGTGTCACAAATGGAATCTGCTTTACAAAGAAGCAACAATGACAGCACCAAGTTTCTTGATCCATATACACAGAGAAACTAACCACAGTTCATCTCAGCTGGAAAAAGGAGGTGTTGAGGATTAGAAAGCTTATTATGATGGAGAAGAACAACGGCATCATAGGTGTTCAGAGGAGTCCGGAACAGACACTGCAATCCAATGCAACAACAGATGGCATCATGACCATTGTTTGAATTCAAAAAGACATTGTGGGGAAGTTAATTAAAGGCTAATGTGTTTTTACCTCCCATGTGTAAGGACCATCAGCACCATGGAGAATGAGATTCGTCAAAAGGTCAGCACTACTTTGCGCATACGAGGAAATGCGCTTAAGCACCTTTTCCAGTGAAGACGATGAGGCACAGGAATCATCACCAACATCAGAACCAGTAGTACTTATATGACAAATACACATAAAATTGGAACAAAAAGTAGTGCTAGAATTGAAGTACGGTGACACTTACATGCAGATTACGAACTTGAAGAACTAATTTTCTAACATAAAGTTTGAAGCCTAGGACAGATAACAAATGACTTGATCTAAAACAAAGGTCTTCCTTTATCTTGATAACAAAGTTCTTACTGGGACAAGGGGTTCACTCAGTAGCTACGTGTATTTAACTGTACAATGATAGTCAAACATCAGCAAGGTCCACCAGAATTAATCAAGCGTGACATTTACATAGACCAAGGCTATGTTTGAATCACACATTTAAGTTTATTGTAATAAATTTACAATAAACCATCGAAGGAGAAAGAGTTTTTTAAATATCAATCTATAAGAACAATGGAGATATTCAAAACTATTAAAACTACAAAGGAAATTAGATACTGAATCACACTATGAAACTTTAGAAATAACTAACTGAGGGAGAATAAGATGTGAAATGAGTATTTCTGATAATCATTTTAGTTTCTACCTTTTAAGGCAATTAACCAAAAAGTAAGAGAGAAGAAAGATTTGCAAAATATTTTTTATTGATTTTCAAAAAAAACTTATAACAGAGTTCCTGGAGACTTGTTATGGTGAGTTTTATAAAAGATAGGTATATACACTAGACATATTGATGGCATAAAAAATGTCTGTTAAAGTCTACAATTCAGCTGGAGAAAATAGCTTCATCAAACATAAGCAGCATGCATCTTAAGATACAGGTGCCGAAATCAAATTGCCACTGAATATTGGTAGAAAGTTTATGTTCAGGACTCCATGCTATATATATAAACCTCAATCCCCAATCAAAGTATGTCAAACGGAAGTTGTGGGTGTCTGCTAAAACATCATTTACAGCTACACTACTAGATGAAATGCCCACTGTCCGTTGTGTATTAAAACAAGGCAAAAGAGATGAATTACTTGGCAGCTGCATGAGTTTGTCTCATGTGCAATATGGAAGTCATATCTTTCTCTGCTAATCTCAATCAAACAGAAAAAAGAGAAAACCATACCAAACCACATATTAGCAAACAATCAGGATCAGATTAGAAGTTCAGTACAAATATGATATGAGTAATAACATTTGCAATGGTATCTTCCAAATATACCCAACCCCAAAATCAAGAAAAAAAAGTTTAATATACTAGTGAATTAATATGCCAATAAGTGCATAATCAAGGAAATCACTCACTGATCTGTTTGGTGAGGTTCTGGTCCATGCTTCAGATGCTTTATCATATGGTGCAGCCAGGAACATGGCTGGCTCGACATTTTGAGCATTTTCTTCACAAGATTTTCTGCTTAACATGAAGTTTTCCTGCCAGATAAAGTAACAGCATTGCTCATCATATGTCGATATTTGATTTTGTAGTCTACTATTTTTTCATCGATAATAGAAACATGTCAAACGTTGTTTAACTAATTACATCTATCTCTTTCTCATCTTTCGGAGTGAAGTCCTCATTTATGTCAACTATCAAAGGAGAGAAGGCCCAATCGTAGTTTGATAGCATCCGCAAAAACCTATAATTCAGTTTGAATAATTAGTAGAATGAATAATAAAACCATATGGAGAAAGATAGATGGAGCCACTATGTTAAAACTTAAAAAGAATAAAATTTTTAATGACTAATAGGCTGTGAGGCTATTTAATTCTTGTTATTACTTATCACAAAATGCACAAGTTCTATCATATTCAATATTACATATTTAAAATATTTGTATTGCCATACCTGTGCCATTACAATATACTTAAAAAATGATGTATCAGTGTATTTTTTAATCATGTATTTATGACCCTTATCCATGTTTATATTTTATATATACTGATAAACCGTGGCTCGCAGGTAGAACATGGCACTTATCTAGTAAAATGATCAACTACAAGAATTGAAGTCCAGATGATAATAGAATAACCATTTGGATGTCATAAATTAATAAAGGAATTGTAGTGGCCAAAATGTTATGACATAGTCCTGGCATTTAAGGGAGTTCTTCCATAGTCAAATATTCACCAGAGAAACAAGAGGGACCATGTTAAAAACACTTCATAGGCAATATGCGCCTCAATGGAAATTAGCACGATTGGTAAAGCAGAACCCAGCAGTTAATAAGGTCATGTGTAACAACACCATAATCAAAAGCCATATACCCCATAACAGTGGCCTGAATGGTGTTCCCATGTTCAAAAGTATAAGCAAATGCATGCTATTGTTTTAACAAATTCAGAAAGTAACAATAACCAAAATGTGTGCGAAGAAAATTTTCTCAGGATAAAAGACGAAATATACCTCAAAAAACCTGTGACCCTTGAGCAAGGAGCATGAAAGGGAAATGGCTTCAAGAAAAGGTAAGCAACTACCAATTCTATTGCCTCCTCTGCCAAAAATGAAGAAAATAGATGTGCAGAAACCCAACGTTTTGCAAGCCTTTGACACCAGGGAATAATAAAGAAGACAACAATCAGATATAAAAGAAAACGATTTGACTTTCTCATAAAATCAATTCAAATTTTAAACCACCAGAAATCTCACCTAACAACTGGGCCATATGTGGGATAACGGCCATGTAAACCATTTATCATACTGGAATGTTGGCTCCGTATAAGCAATTCCTTATCTACCGATGAAGTACCTTTTATTTTATCACTTCCACCTAGGGAGCATTAGATGCATAAAGAAAACGCAATTTACATAACAGCAAGGAAATAAGTTGTCAAGATTAGACACACTACTCAAAAAGTCAAACCTTGGTTTCTCAACATGTTCAATCCTTTCTCATGCATAATCCTAAGACAAAATGAATATCCGGACATAAGGACATTCACTTCATCTTCCGTAGCAATGCAAAGCGCACCCGAATGCTCCTGTAGACTGCATAATGATAATTAAGGCAACAGGATAAAAGAAGCTACAAGTGGTAGATCTTCCAAAAGAGTATCTGTTTCTCTACCTTTCACCAATTTTTAGCAAAAATGCAGATTTAGTCTTCTCAATAGCTACACGGTCCACAGGCCAATTACCTGATCCCTCTAACTGCACATGATGCAAAAAAAAAACCATCGGATAAGCAATAACTAGGCAGAAAGCATCATGACCATTTTTCTCAAACTAGCTACAGACTCAAATATTAAGAGAAAACCAATAAGAACACTTAATATGCATGTTGCTCAGAATGGCTAACATAACAAATCACAAGAAAATATTACAAGTTTATCGATGATTTCTAAGAGAATCTTTTTATGATCAAATCTCATATTTTCTAGATAAAAATGCCATTATATCGAGACTATCAGAACAGTTAGATGAATCATCATCAATAACTTGACCGTCAAGTGTTTTTTGACTTTCCAAAATCCGGATATTTTTTACGATATTATAGACTCAATCACCAGGCTTGATCAGACGAATTCACAAGTACTAGTATATATCTTTAGATGACGGCAATGATGACTACTGTTGTTACATCAGAAAAAAGGCCAAAAAGTAACAGAGTTTCAATACCTGAATCATAACATCTAGTGATTGAATACTGGTTGTGGCCAGCTTTGACGGTTTCTTGTTAACACCCTTTTCATAAGCCAGTGGATGAGGTTGAGGAGGAAACACAGATGTATGTCTTAAGGCTACATGCAAAAAGTCATAGATTATAACATGATGGAGAACAAGAAAAGAAAACCTGTTTATTTTTATAGTAAAAGTTGCATGAGATCAAAACAATGAAGACTGAGATCAATTAGTTGCCCAAAATAAGTCCAAAAGATCCACCAGACTCCTTACCGATAACACTTGGTTTGACAGAAAAAGATACAAGCAAAAGAAAGTTGAAAAAAATTAAAACAAGAAAATAAAAAGCAGGACTAGCAGTACAAGTTGGCAGATCACCATAAAAAAAAGCTGACAAAACCAATGTAAAGTGCAGTTGCACTTCAAAAGACAAAAGACAACAAGGTAATTAATTAGCATAGCACTAACTTCAAAAGGAATGCTACTATGAAGCAAAATAAACCAAGATAAAGAAATAAACAATTTTTAGAATCATGAAACTGAAGACCACAACACAAAATTGAGGCCCACAAACATTAAAGACAACTACGACCGACAATCATGAATTTTATAATAAGATACATGATGACACTACATCAAGACATGTATAAGACTGAAGACTGCTGATGTATTTCCACTTAAGGATTAAAATACAGTCTTGATACCAGCAGGCATTTACCAATCCAATGGCTAACCAGGATGTGTACTGGGCTATTTTGCCTGGTCAGATCCGTTAAGGGGGCTGTATCACCCAGCAAGCTTATGATACTGGTCTTTCAGCTGGTAAACAGCATAATGTCGAATGGTACTGGATGATAAGCTTATTGTTCGGTCTCCACATTCTTTTTCTTTCTCTTTCCCTCCTTTCTCTTGGTCCTTCTTTCGCTCTCTCCTCCACCTCCTACTGCAGCAACACCACCACATCATCCTCGTTGTTGTGTCGCCGCTGCTTTTTACTACTCTCCATCACATCATCGCTGCCACCTCCATCACCACTGCCTCCCTACCTCCTAAATCTCCTCTTCCTTCTCCGATCGGAACTATAGCAATGGGTACCAAAATATAGAATCTTGTTTCCTTTTACTTGATAATAGACAAAGGCTCATCAACATAGGAAAAATCTGGTGAGGATTGAGAAGCTTACATGAGGAAAGCTTATGTCCTAGATGCTCTATGGTGCGTAACCTTTTAGCAAAGTCTAGCCTTGACACAAAGAGACTAATTGGGAATGTGTATAAAAGAGTTTCTGATCAGCTCAATATTTTTAAATTTTAATTTTAAGAGTATCTTGGTGAAAATTATAGAAACAAGTTGTTTTTAAATTTGCTAGCCATTATAAACAGCAAAATATATGAAATTAAAAGCATGGTTTAGTATACTAATCAGACTGCTAGTTACGTACTAGTATTTACCAACCCAACCAAATATTGGTATTGGAATATATACCCCTAATACATTATTTATTTTTATTTTTTTTATTTCTACATAATATAGGGCAGTATACATCAGTATACAGCTCAATATTTCAATATTGTACCAGCCTGATAGATTATTGAGACAGGTATCAAATTAATATTTAAAGCTATAATTGAAGCAAATGCCATCAATACTATATTTATAGAAATCAATGATCTAACACACTAGAGGCTATATACATGCTAGCTGATAGTATATTTGTATTGACATTAGATTTCAAACAATTAAATAGCAATGATCAATTGGTCCTTTTTATCTGTTTGCACGAATCTTAGTATCATAACAAGGTTCCTACTCTGTGACTTGGGTGACCAGTTCATGGAAATACTTGAAGAAAAATTGTATATATTGACCCTCCCCAAATCTTACATTGGTGGAAGTACTCTTGTTCACTCAGCCACTCTTTCCAACTCTATTGCATATCTAAATGTTTTTCTTCTTTTATGTGATTGTTGCCCTTACATTTCTTGAGAAAGAGCATCAGTTGACCATTTAGTTGTCATGCCAACTTTGGTTGTGAAATTTATACTCATGTCCACAATGGTGAGACCTCAATCACATGGATGCCATTTTACCACAACACATTGGCTTTCTGGTGAGGCTCATTTCTGGTAACATAGTTTACATGTGAAGATTACTTTTTGACTTGAAGTACACAATTTGTGTATTTGATCCAATGTTCATCTTAAAAGTTTGCTGAAAAAGAACTCGATGATGACTGAGATTGCAATGTGCCTGATAACTGGTTTCATACTCCACCAACCCACTTTCACATGTAGCCACCCAAGGAAATCCATAGGAACAATAAAGTGCCCATGTTCATTGAAGTTTTAACTTTTAAATTAAAACTCGCCCACATTCTATGCTTTCAGATGACCCAGAATAGTTCAGTCCTTCACCAGCTGAAATGAGTAATTTTGGCTTTCAGAATGTTGCAAAATTGGTGGCTTCATGGAAATTATTTTGTGCACATCATGGTGGAGGAAGGCCATGGAGGACAATCGAAATTGCTGGAGGCAACAACAAAAGTGATATTTGTTTCCTTTCTTGCATTGGCATGCTTGTGTTGCCATGGTGGCAAGTCAAACCATGCCAAATTAGATACCAATGCCAGCAGCTATAAGGCATACCACCAATGAGGAACTCCTTATAGCAATCGGTCCAATGCAACACCATGCCCACATCACCTATAGCCACCAACCAAAGACACCATCCTACTCTTGTTATTGAATTTCTGGACAGCACGAGCTACATGCCATGCCAAGCTGTGCCATGCCACGATGAACCAGTACCATGTCATGTCCAACCAGTGCTCGCCATCTATATTATAGAAAAACCAATTTTAGCTAGTTTTAGCTGGCACAACCCACGCTATCCACATTTAAAAGCTTAGGCTATTCTACTATATCACATCTGTAACAACCAAACTGGTATTACACCATCTAAGTCTTTCAATTGTGGTTCACATCAACAAGTCTATGACCGGAATGTTCAACTATCACTTATTCAGAAGTAAATGAAAAGACAAGGAGGAAAGCTCAATGCTCACACTGGGTACAAGCATTGGACAGATGGATAAGTTCAAAATAAAAAGAAAAATATCAGCATTATAAAAGCTTGCAAATTAACTTCGCTTAAGATGAGATGAAACCTGGATCCAATGGCTGCACGCTAGATATTCTCAGAGGAATCTCCTCTAGAAGCCGCAACCTCTTAGATAAAAGCTCAAAAGCTTCTAGCAGAGCTCCAGAAGAAGACTCAGGATCTACCAATCAGGGGAACAAAATCAAAACAAATGAGAAAAAAATTGCACAAAGATAAAAAAGGAAAAAAACACTGCAGTAAAAGGGAAGCCATATATAGATATTAAAACAACACAACAATAGGCCAATAGCAATCTGACCTTTACCACTAAGTTTCAGACAAAAATCCAGCTGATCAACTATATGAACTACGTCATCCTTCGTCAGAAGAAAATGCTTAGCAAACAAATACTCGCAAATTCTTTTAATTATTAGATGTCTCGCCCATGGTTCACATTCCCATACTGTAAGCAGGCACAATAGTTGTAACTAAGTTAGCAGTCATCATGCTAATCCTGACCAACATTACAGATATAACAACAACAATAAATTAGAAGCTACAAGAAATGTAAACATAAGATTGCCTGTGCTTTCTGCAATTGTCCCATCTCTAAATCTCCTAAGTTCTGCTTTCTCTCCCCAGAATTTTCTGAACTTCATAACCTGAAGGATTGTAAAAAGGGAAAAAATCATTACCCTGTAAACTGAAGAAGAAAACAAGAGAACAATCGTATATCCATAAGATTTCAATGGAGACAAGGATAACGTTTTGCCTCTTCTTTATTCTCAGGGTTTGGACCAATATCAACCACTCGGAAGCTCTTCTCTTGGGAGCTGACCAACACACCAACAAGCATTGGCTCATTACCAAAGTTTGAGAAGCCCTGCAAATGTGAATTTACCATTTGAACTGCAAAAGACAGTGATTAAAAAGAAACAGACTAGTAACTGCATGTGCATACATCTTGTACATTCCAGTCTGAAGGTGTGCTTCTCCATATCACACGTACGAATCTTGCTCTATCAGTTAGCCCTTGTTGCAACAGAGAGTGGACATCTTTTTCAGATATCCTCCAACATTCATCATCCACGCAATAGTTTGACGAGCAAATTTTGGAATTTCCTTTCAAATTTATCCTGGAAATGGACAAAAATAAGTAATAGCAACCAAAGAACTAAATTTTCCAATTATCTAAAAAGAAAAGTTAGTCAAGGCTTGCTTATAGATTTTTAAAACTGAGCAGTATTGTTTTCTTAAAAGCTCAAGCAAAATTCATACTAACTGCAAAAGGAAAAACTACTAATATAAACCTATGACAATTCAGGTAGTAAATTTTCAGAGATTTGAATAGACCATTTAGGCTGCCTCTGTTAAATGCTCATATTCATTCAGCCTAAAGTCTGAACATAATCAATCATAACAAGCTTCACAATCCCCACACAAATCTAGAATTTGTTCATATTTGTTAGTAAACATAAGTTCTTTTGCTTCCTCATCAAAGGTGCATGCGAATATGCAGAAACAAGAAAATCAAACAAGAGTATACTTCCTTTTGTTGGGGACAAAAGACTCCACTATCAATCAGAGGCACCTACCAACTATTATTCCTAGTGTCTCCATCCATAGAATCAATTTTGTGAAAAGCATAGTTAGCATATAGCCATGCATCAAGTTAACTAACAAAAACAGAGTTACAATCTTAAGTTCTAAGCATTGTGATATAAGAATGTACAGAGAAAGGTGTGAACCAACAGTGATGAGCTGCACAGTGATACTAGTTTTAGGAATAAACAGAGATGCAAATTGCATTTGCAACATAACATTAGTATGCAAAACTCACAAATCACTCTTAGTTACCATTTCAAGCAAATGGAAAGCATCATATAAGTTACATAAATGCAGGCATTACTAAGATACATAATATTTTTGTTAAGTATATTAAATTTTTAGCTAACCATTGGTCATTTTAGCATTAAAACTTCTTTATGATTCTTTATTTACTCAAAATATAAAAGAAAATACAATGAATGATTTGAACTGTATCTAACTACAAAATTACCTTAAGCAAGAATCAAACTTAGCAGTAAAGTCCACCTTGGTCAAAAAGACCTCTTCAAATCCACCACCTCTGCATTTGTCAATAGAACTAAGCATCCAAGAAGCCTCGTCTCGAAGCTGAAAGACCAAGCATGGTGATGTAGATTCTCGGAGCCTCCAGGAAAATAGCAAGTTGAAACAAAAAATTGAAAATAAACACTGGCTAAGAGTAAATGTAAAACCTCCTCAAAAGCTGTCCTCGTCAGACGAAAGAACAAGTTGAAAGAGCAAGATGAATCCAAAAATATGATATCGAAAGATTGCAAGAACTGATTCATATCCTGAAACATTCCAGCCAGAAAGTTACTAAAGTTTATGTAACAGAACATGCAAGCAGTAATTCTTTTATGAGGATGCAATGACCACCTAATTTGTACATAAAAGGGGAAGATATTTAACCCTGATAGAAGAGTTAATTAACTAGCCCGATAAATCTAAAGAAACTAGTTCGAATATGAACAGCATCGTAGCATGTAACAGGATGTCAAGACATAAAAACAGAAGCAACAAAATACAATCCACACACCTCCTTGGATTTGTTACATTGACCTCGAGGCTGAAGACAAAGGCCCTTGCCCATCAAATTTGAAGTTGCTGAGAAAAGAAATGAATAATAGCTCAGTGCTTTAAGGAGCACATCAGACAGTTAAGAAATTAAGAGCCAGTTTTGCTGTTACCAAAATCATGAATTTACATTTTCAGAGCAATCACACCAAAATCATGAATGTCAATGGAGCTATAACCCAAAAACTAACTCAAATCTAAAACGAAATCTCATTTATGGATCCTCCTTTTGAAGCCAATAAACTTATTTGAGTAGAAATAGATCCAGATCTACACCCAATAATGTGTAAGTACAACACCCATAATGCATCTGACCTTAAATTTTAGGTACAAAACCTCATTTAGGATCCATAAATGTACTGGGTATAGATTTAGATCCTTGGTGAATCCAACCCAATAAAAGTCCTAGTCTTTTACCAAGTCCTCGTCACAAGTCACATCTCTATAAATTTAATTGATTGTGGAACCAACTCCAGCTCATCTACTAAATATATAGAATTCAATCAGAAAAATTATTATCATTATGCCTTAAAAAGCATACATATCCACAACAGATTTTCATTTAAGAACAAAGAATTAAAATTATAAAAAAATGAGCTACGAAGACTAGGCAGTTAACTGAATATACTGTGGTGACAGATGGTGATGGAGAATCAGTGAAACAGAGAGCTGAGTCATGTACCAATAAATTTCAATGTGACACGGAAAATCTGCATCCTGTTCATTGACTTGGTTATAAGATTTCCTCCAGATTCTACAGTAAGGTACGACAATATGACAGCTATCAAGTAACCATTTAAGCAATTGTGTGTATAGATGGAGCTCCTATTCCGAGCCCAAACCTGCAGTGTGAAATCAAGGTTATTCATCTAAAATTGATGGAAATTTTTCTACTAATTGAATGATGATTTTGTCATAGCAGCATGTAAAGTACTTGTCAACTTAAACAAGATAGATCCAATTTAAAAATGGTCAGGAACCTCTGGTTTAGATGATTAAATAGTCTTAAAACTGGAATAAACACTCTGAACTTTAAGCAATCCATATTTGCATCACTGAACATATGATACTTACTTTGAGCAAAAGCAGAGCTTCTTTCAAACTCTTCCATTCATGAAAAGCTTTCCTCACAAATTCTGAGTTTTCTTCCAAGAACATGTCCTCCAATATACTACTATTGTACTTCGGAGTTGCTTGAGTTAGACCGCATTCTGTAAAGTCATGTATGATCATGTCATTAAAGCCTAAGCAGTGATGAGATTTTATAGTTCTAACGTATTAGTGAGTTACAGATAATGAAACTTGTGTGCAATCCATGAAATCAGGTTCATGACAAGCTGATGATAGATCTTACCTTGAGTGAATGCACGTACATTGTTCCGTGTCAAACTCAACTTTGAAATACTAAATAAAGAAGTTGCAGTTGGAATTATCCGAATAAAGAAGTCAGAAAGTTCTGCAGACTTCAGCACTGCAGCACCAACAAGGACCATGTCATCCTCCACCATTATATTCCCGAATAAATTATAACTCAGGAATTACTATTCATGTTGAGGAGGGAATAAAACTAGGATGTTTGGATATCACAACAGAACCTGGAAAGACGATCAATACAGGTTTACGGGCCTCGTTCTGAAAGCTTGACCATCCAATCTTTCGGACCACAGGGCATGTTGTCAAGCTTTTCTCGATCACGCGGAGGTAAAGGAGCCTCTTAGCGTGGTACCGATGGTTCAAGTAATCCTTCTCGTGGAAGCATTCCTAAATACAACAACAATATCTGATTCAAGTACCCAAAAAACAAGTCGCAAAACACGCGTACACACACAACAAGAACGCTTACAAATCTCTTTCCTCACCTTGGGCATCCGAACTAAAAGGTCGACGTTGATGTCTGGCTTCGCGACGGATCGAATCGAGTGGCTGCCACCAACTTGGATGGATTCCGGGCTCTTGAACGCAAAGGATAGTTTCTTATCGGTGGGCACGCCAAGGTCTGCCACGAATTTGGGAGCCGCGTCGGCG
The DNA here is from genome assembly GCA_900464855.2 of Musa schizocarpa. NCBI lineage: Eukaryota > Viridiplantae > Streptophyta > Magnoliopsida > Zingiberales > Musaceae > Musa > Musa schizocarpa. Next base: position 43,612,235 of record LS990917.1, read on the forward strand.
CTGACCAGCTGCTCCGGTATCGACTCGATGGCATCGACGACGGAAGAGACAGCTCGGTCTAGGGTTTCAATAGCGGAATCGTCGAGTATAATCTCTTTCAACAGCTCCCCCACCTTGAAATCGAGGGAGTCCATCTCGACGACCACCTCGTCCTCGGCGTGGTGGGAGCGGCGAGGGAAGGTTTTACGGAAGGCAGACAGGGTTAGGGTTTTGAACGTAGTTACTATACTGAGACAGGACCCGCCGGTCGGACCGGAAGAACCGAGGACTGGACTTCCAACCGGCTCGGTCCAATCTATTTGTGAAAAGACCGAAAAGCCTCAAAGGTCTATAGAATTCAAATTTATGCTCGTTTATTATATTTTTCACCATTTATTTTTTTATTTTATTTATTTTGTATAACATTTTCCCTTCATTTGTGCATTAATACTTATTGATTTCTTTTGTATTTAAAATATCTTGATTCGAATTTATGCTCGTTTATTATATTTTTTTTCTCCATTTATTTTTAATTTTATTTTATTTGTATGACATTTTTGTATTAATATTTATCCAAAATCTATTTTTAAATTTTAATTTAAACATTAATTTCTATTTTTCTTAATTTGTACAAAATCTTTATCCAAATCTATCATTTTTGTTTTTTCTTTATACATTAATCTTTTAAAAATTTTCCAATATTGAAGAGTCTCTCTATAATCATATCTTAAAAATATATATAAGAATTTATTTTAGAGCAATATTCTTATCAATCCTCTGCTTAATAGCATCGAACACCATGTGAAATTTTCATTATATTTGATATATTGGGATATATTTAGTTTGTTAGTATATTATATGATAATAAATATATTTAATTTCAAAGTTAAATAAAAATATATAGTGTAAATGGTAAGTGACCAAAATGAGTTTAGGTCTTTATAATAAATTGTGAAACTTTTTACTTGTTAGACTTCGTGAAACCTCTCTCATACTACGATAATTATAGTTAGGAGAAAAAAATCATCGATGATATAATTTGAATTTGTACATATAAAGTTGTTGAGATAGAAACAATGAGCTGTGAATGTATCACCTACATAAAAATTAAGGAATATAAGAGGTATTTTAATTTGATTCCTTCGATGTCCAAATTAATATCGTAAGATGATTAAGTGCGTATGAGAGTAGTTAAAAAACGTAGACCCTTATTAATCATATTGAATATGAGTTTTTATATCTAAGCACAAAGAGATAAAAAAAATTATATGAAATATTATGTAGGAAGATAGTCTCTTATTGTCTCTAACCGTCCCTATTAACTTTTTATCCACGTGGATAAAGGAGGACAACTCCAACTTGTCTATTTTGGATTTTTATTTACACTAGTAGACGAGTGGAAGGTGACTCGAATCTCTTCCTCTTATCGAGAATTTCATATAGCAATAACATGTCAGTTGAAGATTAGCTGATAATATACTCCTGATCAATTATAACAAATATTTACTTCCTGATAATCAATGATGCACTCAAATCAAATTATCTTATAATAATTATAATGATATCTATATTAAAACATAAGTATATATCAAATAACTTCGATTTGTATCGATATTGGATAAAATTATAAAAAAATAAAAAAATATTTTTTGTACCGTTAAAACCACTCAAAATTCCATATTTAATTTTCTAGGCATGGAGATTTAATCAATAGCTCAGAACAAAAATAGAAAACAACAATTTAAGTTTCATTATTTGTAGTTTCAACATTACAAGTATATTAGGTTCTTAACTCTCGTTATACGTTATGCCTGCAGACCACCGGAACGGAGCCGTCTTTCAATTTATTTTGACCCCCTGTTCATCTAGAAGCGGAAGCTGACCCAACCACTTCGCAGCTGACGATGGTCTTCTCTTCAATAAGGCGGCGATTCCTTCATCGTGTCGCCGACTGGAAATCGTCCAATATTCTTTGCTACCTCCTCGATCAATCCTTGATTGCCCTAGAAGCTGTCGGGAAATGACCGAGATCGAGCTCGTCGTCGACCCTAAACCCCAACAGAACGGCGACACGGGTCGGAACCCTAACGGTAGCCCCGGCGCTCCGATCGCCAACCCCATCGTCGACGTCTGCTCCGCCTCCGCCTATGGCGACCTGGAGAAACTCCGGGGCTTCGTGGAGAGGGACGGGCAGTCGGTTTCCAACCCGGACGGACATGGCTATTACGCCCTACAGTGGGCTGCCCTCAATAACTTTCCTGATGTCGCGCAGTACCTGATCGAGGTAGGCGATTCGGCGGCTAAGTTATGGTTTTTTACTGTTCTTGGATGGGTTGGATTGAAAATCTTGTTGTGACCTCTTTTATTTCCGAAGCATGGTGGAGATGTGAATGCCGCTGACCACAGGAGGCAGACTGCTCTGCATTGGGCTGCGGTACATGGGTCGATTCCTGTGGCAGATGTGTTGGTTCAGAGTGGAGCTCGGGTTGAGGCTGCCGACATTAATGGTTACCGGGTAACTCCCTATCTAGATGCCCATGAATATGTTTGTTAGGCGTTGGCTACCAACGTAGTGTCTTACTCACTCCTTGTCGAGTAACATGATCCGTCTCTGATTTATTTTGGATGATGTGGTTAGTTTGTTTTCTTATAAGGATACAAGGGATTATAACTGGTTAAGCAAAGCATTTGATGTTGCAAGATTTTAGGAAAGCTGTCTTTGTCTCCAGATTAATACATTTTATGGTTTCTGTTTTGCAGTAGCTGTTGACTTTTGACCATGACTTTACATTTTTACTAATCAAACATTTTGATTGGCTTATTGAATCCACGGTTCCAATGTGGAATAGCAAACTTAAGTCATTATATTTGTCAAAGCTCCATGGTGGGAAAAGATCAATGCAGTCAATCCCAAATAATAAAAACATTTTGACTTTCTGATGTTGTTGTTTTGTTTGTCTTGTTGATTTTAGGTCTGTCAAAACCTTTGAATATACTGAAGCTCAAGCATGCATGAACCTTCCAAACTCCTTTTGTTCAGTTTTTGGGTCTTGTAGTTCATGGAACTTTGACTAGCTGGTAGTTTAGCTTGTATGGTTGGAAGTTGGAACTATTCCTCTGATGCCTGGTATCAACCCATTGCATTTCATTGCTAGACCAAATCTCATATACAGTCCCATAATAGGAGTTATTGTGCCTTATAATTTTGATGGGCAATTAACTTCGGGAGATATTTTTTACTTTTCATGTATATCGTTGGTTATGAATATAACAAAGTTAGTTCAAATATTAGATAATTACCTATTCTATATCCTTTTCCCTTAAGTTAATACAAATCTAACAACAACAAACATAGACATGGGACATACACAGACACATGCAATGACTCAACAAATGTTAAAAGGGCAGGACACAGACACAAACAGTACATTTATATCTATTTCTATTATTGTAGGATAATGGGTGATATTTTTGTAACTTATAGTTTGAAAATTTTGATATTTGTTTATTGTGTCCTATTCTGTGATGTTATTTGGTAATGTAATACAATGGTGAGGATAAAGATTCTTTTCGAAGTTGGCCTTGGATTGGATCTCTTCTTATAGAATAATAGATGTCATGACTATGGGATAGAATAAAAGATTTCACGACTTGTGGAATTGAAACTCTTGAATCATGAATGCCCAATCTCCGAAACACCCTTTGCATGTCCTCCCATCTTGCACATGCCTCTCTCTTGGTGGAGATTGGGTTATCCAGTGGAGATTTAGGCCGTAGTGTTGGTGACGGTTTAACTTTCAGTGTCTGGTTGCCAAGAGGTCTGATGCCGCTTTCTTATCCCCTTCTTTGGCTGTGAGTGTTGTATTCAACTGCTTCTCCTCTCTCCTCTTCCTCTTTGCATGCTCTCCTGATGGGGATATAAAGAGGAATAACCTTTGTATATGAACAAATACTAGAAGACCATAATACGCAGCGGAATAAAATGGAAACACAATCAAACAAAACACCAAGATATACGTGGAAAACCCCTTCAATGTGAAGGGTGAAAACCACGGGGCAAACTAGAGATAATCCACTATGAGAATAATGAATATACAAATCTCAATCTCTTGCCCAAAACCCTAGCAACAACCACAAGAGAATAACTGGGATACAAGGATCACGTCACTGCCCACAATATCTAAAACCTCCCCAAGTAATCACAGCAAGAGTCTACTGTAGATTTGATTTAACCTGAGATGAGAACACTGCTAGATGATTGAGAACAGTCTCTCTGCATTGTCCTTGTCTTCTTCCCTTTCTTTCTCTTCGTTTTCTGCCTTGTTCTCCTTCTTCTCTTTGGAAACTCGTGGCCCTCAAGATCTGTCTTGTTGCTGCCTTTTTATAGCCTTTTTCTGCTTCTAAAACGCAGCCATCACACCCCCCTAAACTTAATTAGGGTTAGGTTAAGAGGGGGTGTGGGCTGCCCTAGCCCACATGGGCTGAATATGGGCTATCAGCCCAACATCTCCGACATAGGGTGGTTGCGCTGGACATGTATACATGAATATGTCTCCAATGTGAACTCAACAGTCAACATGTCATGTCATGTCGTGCTTTGTATGCTTATTAGATACAAATGATTGTATTTTGTTTGATGAAAGATATCCTGTATATATGGAAGTACATATACATATGCATGTCCATATACATAATACATATACATGTACGTTTGCATATCTCTTGGTGATTCCAACCTTTATTTTTCTGTGCCCTACCACTTGAACTGCTCCATGCTATCACCACCTTAGATTGTTTGATGGAAAAATCATGTAAATTATCCATATCTGCACCTTTTTCTGCCTGTTCAATCAGATTTCTTAGTCTGTTCATTGGCTCAATTTCTGCACTGAGATTTCTTGTTAGTTTTGTAATTTAAAGCTATTATTTCAAAACTTTCTTTCAGTTCTTCAAGAGTCAGGGCATGTAAATAGCCGTTATCATTTGTTCTTTGCATTACATTGACCACATCTTTATTTGTGGGTACCTTTGCGATCAGGCAGTTCATGTTGCAGCACAGTATGGACAAACATCATTCTTAAATCATATTATTGTGAAGTGTGGTGCAGACTATGACGCACCAGATAATGATGGAAGGAGCCCACTTCATTGGTATGTAGTGATCTTGACATTATTATCCTATGTTTTTGTTATTAAGTTGCTTATGTAAAATATTTTTACTGTCTAGATCTCATATTTATGACAGTAGGCTTAGGAATGTAGGCAGGCTTGCTAGACTTTGCTGATTGGTACTATGTTTACAATTGAATTGAATAAGAACAAAACTTGTACTTCACCTTTGAATTTGGTTCTAATCTGTCATTTTGACCAATAAATGAACAAAACTTATACTTCACCTTTGATCCTAATGTATTTTTAAAGAAAAAGGCATGACTAGAATTTTATTATGGCATTTTTATCTAATTTAAACTTCTGTGTATGGCTTACTACTAATCTTCAAAATCTAATACACCACTCAGGGCTGCTTATAAGGGATATGCTGACACCATCAGGCTACTTCTCTTCAGGGATGCATACCAAGGGAGGCAAGATGAAAAAGGTACCTCCTCAGGGCTTTCACTTGAGTTTTCATTGTAGTACTGGTCATTTGCACACATGAAATCCTAAAGAATATAAGAAATTCAGTAAATAAGTTTCTGATGACCTTTCTCTTGCTGTTGTGCCAATATACTTTTTGGATGTAATAATTGATGGATAGAAAATATTCTTTTGTAGCTTGTTACACTAGTTGCTTTGCGAGTAGCACTCAGAAACATATACTGCAATTTACAGTATTATATGCTGGGAATTTTTTTTGCAACTTCTTTAAAGCCTACAATAGGTTAGTTGACTTAGATGTAAATATTTAAGTAAGCTTGAAGCTTCTTAAATTTGAGTGTGAGACATGGCAATTGTAATGCATAAAGACCATGTCTAACATATGTTTCGATCTTGTTTATCAATATTTTTCCCATGACTTTCTTATTTTATTTCATTTTTTGACAAAAAAACCTTTTTTATAAATCCCTATACACTAGGCACTAAAACAAAAAGAAGTCACAATATCCTAACTAATTGTGGTGCCACATGTATGTTCCCTCAAACACACACATATAAAACCCCAATCCAATCATAGGTCAGACAAAAAGCAGTCAAATCTCTTTTTTTCTTTGGTCTTCCTTTTTCTCTCGCTTTACTAATCTTAATCATCTCAGCTCATCTCATCTAAACAGGACATCTATAGGCTTTCTCTCGCACTAAAATTCAACATGTTAAAACACTCCATAGTATTCTAAAATTTGGTGTTTATTGGTCAAATTTGTTATTGCCTCCTTAGAAATCTATTGCAATTAGTTTCTCTTAGCTTGATTAGAGAATCTGTGCTCAAGTCCAAGTCTCTTGTGTTTTTATATTTACTGGTCCCCAGCTTGTCATTAACAATTCTCAATTTAAAAGTTTTGATTTGATCAAACTAACATCTGAATTGAAAATCTGGAATACATCTTTTCTTCAAAGATATATTTTATTATCTTTTTTTACATTAGACATTATCAAACAATGCAACTGATTAGAATCTTTTAATGCAGTTATGTAACATCTCAAGCATTATTGATTTTTCAATATGTGGCTAAAGGATTTGTATGATTACTTTTGCCACTCCACATGATTCTCATAGAGAATTATCTAGTCTGAAGCAGTGATTTAAAAAGCGCTAGGCGCCAAGGTCTAAAAACGCCCGAGGCACTAGGCGCTCGCCCAGGCGCTCGTCCGAGCGAAGCAAGGCGCTAAAATATAAAAATATATAATATAATTAATAAATATAATTATTTAAAAATTTAAATAAAATATGCTATTAAATTAAAAAAATCTAAGATACAAAATCACAATGTCACATTAATAAAAAGTTTCAAATAAATAAAAATTAACAGTAATAAAATAAAAATAATATATTATTAATCTATTAACAGTATTGAAAATTAATCATTTCAAATAAACTTAATAATATTAACAGTATACAGTATACGTATACTGTTAAAAGGAAGTGTAAAGGGGTGCTGAGCCTGCTGACTGAGAAAAGAGGAAGCGGCAGCAACGAGCGGCAACAGCGGCGAGCAGTGACAGCGGGAGCGGGAGTGGTGAGCAGTGGGAAGCGCGAGCGGCAACAGCGTTTGCGAGCAGCGACAGCAGGAGCAGGAGCAGGAGCGAGAGCGAGAGCAGGAGCGGCGAGCAACGGGAGGCGCGAGCGGCGACAGTGGCAGCGTTTGCGAGCAGCGATAGCGGCGAGCAGTGGGATCGGGATCGGCAACGGCGAGGGTTAGGGTTCGGTTGTCACTTATATCAGTTTTAGTTGGTTCGATTGAACCAACTAACCATTATAGACCGAACCAGGACCGAACCTGACCTAAAATCCTGGTTCGGTCGCCTTGGTTAACCCAAGCGCTCGCCCGAAGCATCCAGCGCCTGGGCTCGGGCGAGCGCCCAGGCGGCGCCTGTTTGAAGCGCGTCGCCTGGGAGATTAGCAAGGCGCTCGGGGCTCGCCTCGCCTCGCCCGAGCGCCTAGGCGAGCGCGCGAGCGCCTTTTTAAATCACTGGTCTGAAGTGGTTACATTTCCACATTGATATACTTGTGTTACATTTTCAAACATGATGTTTTCAACTCTGAAAGAAAGTGCAATTTGGTAGATTCATTTTGGATATTGTTTAACATGCTCGTTTATTGACCAAGGTTAAACCTTGGTATAATGATAAGGTTACCCTTCTCTAACCAAGTGACCAGGGGTCATGAAAACAACCTATTTACTTACAGTGGCAAGACTGCTTGCATTGACTGGTCCACATTGGTGAGAACCTTGTGCATTGGGTTTGCACCCTTTTTATTATTGTTTATTGACTATTTAATCAGCTTTTCGCATGCAATTGAATTGGCCATTCCATATACATTTATATAATGCCATTGAAGTATAATTAAATTACTGATTGTGTTACAGGTTGCACACCTTTGCATTGGGCTGCATTAAGTGGCAATGTGGAGGCATGCACTGTGCTTGTGCATGCCGGCAATAAGAGTGAACTGCAGGTGAAGGATAAAAGTGGGTTTACTCCTGCCGAGCTTGCAGCTAACAGAGGCCATCGGCATGTGGCTTATGTTCTTGTATGTTACTCTCAAAAGGCTATTTTCTTCATTGTATTTATTCATAATATTTATCAATTTACCATTTGAAATAAAGCTATTTATTATTAAAGTTATTGGATAAAGTTGAGGATCATCTGTTGCTGCCATTATCACATTCCTTTCACATCATTATTCTTTTCCATTTATATGATTATGGAAATATATTATGGTTGTGCTTGGCATTTGCACCCAAAGCACCTGCGTAAACGCACCAAAACATGCGTGTTGGGGTGATATATGCATTTGAGTTGGTTGAAATTGTCTTAGTTACTATCATAATTATATCTTTTATATGGCATTTCAAAATATTATATGTGCGATTGGCAATATTTTTCCTGTGTGTACTTAATCATACCAATCATGCGTTGTTGTGCTGAATTCATTAGGAAATTGAATATTGGTTCTATTTAGTCTGGTATATGTAATCCATAGACATTATGAATGTTACTTATGCTTAGTCTACTGTGATTTTTGTAGTCCAATGCAGCAAAGATTAATGGCAGTTTGTGTGAAGACAAAATTTGTGCTGGAACGATTGGGACGACTGGATATGCTCCTATTCTTCTGTTTGTCATTATTATTCTAACCGTTCTATTCATCAATTCTGTTCTTCTAGGTGGGTTCTGCTTTTGCTAGGAGCTACTGATTGGCAACTTATTCACGTCATGCTTGCAAATCTGTTTTTTAATTGGCTTTCTATTTGTAGGACCTAGTTTTCCGAAGGTCACTGCAGTTGTTGGGCTCTGGGGTTGGACTGGTGTTTCTTTTGTAGTTGTTTCACTGATAATGTTTTATAGATGCAGCAGGTAACTTTTTATGTTTGTATACACCTGATATTTTGTCACCTTGTCTTATTTACATGGTTGTAGTCAAATGGACAATGAATATGCAGGGTCATAAAATAGGGAACTGTTGAATTCTCATATACCTGCCTCATATGCATACAATCACTCAGTGGAAGGTCTTATATTTTGACTTTCTTAAGTGCTAAAAAACTTTTCACTTTTCGGTGGTTTGTTAATTGCTTTTTATGTTGATCTAAGCGTCCATTTTAACAAGTTTTTTTGGACCTTGTAATAGTTTTCTTAGGTGTAGTTTTTGACATTATGCTCATACATCAGTACATAATTTGGATAGCAAGTGAATCGAATCTGTGGCCAATGGGACCAAATTGATCTTCCTAATGGTTAGGGTGGGTACGAAGCTGTGGCATGTAAGGTATAGGTTTGGTCCCACTGGTCGATTATCTTTTTAAGGGATGAAACTTATTTGTTATAGTCTGACAAGTGGTTTTGTTTTTGAAAATATAATATTATGTTATATTTGCTCTTCTTCTGCACAATCATTGATTTTCCTCAGTATCCGTCTTCATTGAATGCAGTGGTTAAGGATTTCGAGTTGCAGTTCTGTTTTTCATTTTTCTGTACTTTAGAAGTGCTACTTCACTATTATCATACTTAAAAAAGTTAAAACAGTTTCAGTAATATATAGTTTAAGACTGTACTATTAGTACCTGTCCAAACCAGCAGAACAGACAAACGCCTTTTGTTCGTGCTATCAAAGACCTCCCATCTAGAGCCTTGATTCTTAGAATGCCTCTACTTTCATGTAAGTTGGGAGAAAACATTTGGCTCTACCTTCACTGGTATATGGAATCAAGAATAAGCTATAAACCAGTGTTTTATGTTTTAGATCAGGTAGGGGTGTCTAGGTTCTGGATCATGTGACTAAGAACATAAGTACATTAACTTCTTACTACTGAAGTTCACTAGCAAATGCTGTTCATTGTGTCACAACAAAAACATGGCCGAGGTTTGTTGTGCTGATTGGCAAGTGTCAATATGCCCCTGTGAAACAAAGTGATAATCTTTCACATGGACCAATTTTCTTCTTGATAACAGTATATTCATCGGACACTCAGAAGAGACACTTGTTAGTCAGTCTACTCGCACAATATATATGCAACTCCTCTCTTTGATTGCCAATTATCCACTTATGCACTATACAGCAAAATCTTGATGCTAATGTGATGCATTGTCTAATTTTTCATGTGTTACATAATTTTTATGTTCAAACTGAATTCATTAAATTGAGTTTCTACAGCAAGGATCCAGGTTATATCAAACCAAATTCAGGGAAGTCTGCAACTCGTACAAGTGTAAGCATGAATCTGTCATCTCAGATCTTGTATTGCATATTTGATAACCAGTGAGTTTGTTGAATTACTTATGTAGGTTTCAGAACAAAAGACAACTAATAAAGAATATGTAAAAGCTTACAAAGTATCTTGTTTTCTTCCTTTTTAATACGGGACGATATAAATAGTGGAGTAGGATGCATAACCAATAAAGTTTTGAGGCATGATTACCATCTTGATATTCATATTCCTATGTTTCTCTATGCTCATCTATCATTTAGCCTTTCATTTGACCAATAGCTATCTTTTGCATATTGCGGTGTTAAGTTAGCTTAAAAAGGCTTTGTACGGTCATACTCTAATAAAAGCAACCTAATGTGCATTTATATAGTTAATGACTAAAAAACATTGAAGTAGATGCTATAAATTTAATATATATTGTCTATTACTCAATTAAAATAAAACTATAGTTATATTATAATAAAAGTGACTTAAGGTGCATTTGTGCTGTTTAATGACACAAAATGTTAAAGTTTGCTTAAATCTCGGATTGGTGAGGTCCTCATGCATTGGTTTTGCCCTTTAGTCTATAACAATACAAGTGAGTCATTTCAATTATATGATACTATCATATATCCAATGGGTACCTGATTTTGTTGGAATTAATCATTTTTGTGGATATGCCATTGTAAATTAGACTTGTTTTCGTTTTGGCTTCTGGACTGGTAGTTTGAATTGGATGGTTGGTTTGGCTACATCCAAATTGAACTTGAACCATTTTTTTTTTTACTTTGTGGAAGGAATCATAAGCTCACGGTATTTGAGTACACAAGGCTTACTATAATTTTCATGATCCGGGCCTGATGGGCTAACTAGCCTATCAATTTTGTTTGATCTAAACCACTGGTCAAAATGCCTAAGCTGAAGTTGATAATAGTATACTCATCAGACCTTTATAAGCCAATCTTAATCTTACCTACTTTTGATGTGGGACTAATTGAGGTGTTACAATTTCCCCGACTCAAGGGCTTGACGTCCTCGTCAAGGCTCAACATAGCCTAGATCAAACCTTAATATGGTGCATGTAAGGCGTAGCCCAGTGGTAGCTCCACGCCATGATGAGTCCTCTGACTCCATCCACAGGTATCTCTTTCATACTCGAGCCCCCTTATTATGTCTAAATACTAGGTCAGCTCTGATACTAAATGTCATAATCTGAGCCTGATGGGGCAACTGACCTATCAACTTCGTTTGGCTCAAGCCATTGGTCAAAATACTTAAGCTGAAGTTGACAGTAGTTCACCAATCAGATCCTTATAAGCAATGATTGAAATATTGTATCGTATCGGAGTTTCGACATTTGCTCGTATATATTTATTTATATATAAAATATTTTTTTATATATAAATATTTTTATAAAAGGTGATGTTGCATCCCCATCATATTTTATAACATATATATATATATATATATATATATATATATATATATATATATATATATACACATATACATACATATACATATATATATATATATATATATATATATATATATATATATATCGTTCGGTAACCAACGGTTCGTGTATCGGTCCGTTGATGGACCGGTACGTACCGCTCGTACCGGGCGGTATTATTCGAAATTGAAGACATTGCTTATAAGTTAATTTTAATCTTGTCCACTTCCGATGTGGGACTAATCGGGTGTGTTACAATTTCCCTCACTCAAAGGCTTGACGTCCTTGTCCTATATCGGAAGTGGGCAAGACTAAGATTGACTTATAAGGGTCTAATGAGTGTACTATTATCAACTTCAACTTAGGCATTTTGACCAGTGGTTTATGTTAAACGAAGTTGATAGGCTAGTTAGCTCATTAGGCTTGGGTTGTGACATTTGGTATCATAGTATTTGGGCATGGTGAGGGGGCTCGAGTGGGAAAGAGCTACTCGTGGATGAAGTCAGAGGACTCGTCATGATGTGGAGCCATCGCTGGGCTACGCCTCATATGCACCATGCTAGGGTTTGATTTGGGCTATGTTGGGCCTTAACGAGGATATGAAGCCCTTGAGTTAAGAAAATTGTAACACCTTGATTAGTCCCACATCAGAAGTGGACAATACTAAGATTGGCTTATAAGGGTTTGATGAGTGTATTACTATCAACTTCAGCTTAAACATTTTGACCAGTAGCTTAGGTCAAATGAATTTGATGGGCTAGTTAGCCCATCAGGCTTGGGTTGTGACAATAAAAAAGAGAAAAAAGAAGACCAATAGACATTGAGTCATGTGAGTTGGTTGCATTAGTAATTGGTGATCTTTGTCTTATAGGTGATTTCTCTACATGTTTCAATGTCAGTTGGCACCACTTTGTCTTAATCGAATCCACTTGTTATGGAGTTACATTTTTCTTTGATCTTGGCTTAACTTCTGTAATTTTAATTTCTGCAATTGGAATATCCAATAGGATCCTCTGCTGGACATTGATATCAGCAACTCATCCATTTGGAAAGGCAATTGGTCTCAACTCTGCGCTACATGCAAGGTAGTTTCTGCTATGTGGTGCTTTTTTCCCTTTTCTGGCAGTGATGCCAAATTCATGAGCAGCCAATATTTTGTTCTCACGGACATTAGCATTTTGTTATTTTTTTTGTTTCACATATATTGGAGAAATCTGATTCTTGTTCTTGTCATCAGATAATTCGACCTGTACGATCTAAACACTGTCCATATTGCAAGCACTGTGTGGAGCAATTTGACCATCATTGTCCCTGGATATCTAATTGTGTCGGGAAGGTGAGAATTGAGACTGTACTCAAGCATATAGTAATAAAAACACGGATTGTGGTTTAGAATTTAGAGTACATGACATGAACAAGCATGTTGTCAATCTGGTTCAGATGTTTTGGCCTGCAGGTTTTCCTTTTCTGATTGGCTTTATGATTTGAATTTTCTTTTTGTTTTGCAGAAAAATAGATGGGACTTTTTTGTTTTTGTTTGTATGGGAACATTAACAGCATTTATTGGTGCTGTCACTGCAGTTCACAGTGAGTGCTATGATCAGGGAAAAACCCTTTTTTTTTAATAATTAAGTTGGCATGTCCAGATAAAGCTTAAACTAACATTGTTGCATAACAGGGTTGTGGACATGGTCACCTATAATTCCGTCGTCCGAGAAATGGATTCATCTTGTAGTGGTGGAACATCCTGGTGCTATACTATTTTTGGGCATGGATGCTATTTTACTATCAGGAGTTTTGACTTTGGCAGTGGTACAGGCATCGCAGGTAATGGTTTGGTTTCATTGATTTCTTGTACAATTTTGGAATCATGAGTTGGCTGCAACCAACTTGGCATTGGTACAACTAAATGATATATGGTGATAAGTGCTGATTAAAACTTGTCTTGTGTTTTATTATAATGAACTTCATGTAGATTTTAAAAACAGAAACATGCTTTTGAGGCCAAGGAATTGAATATAGAGTACTGGTCCATGCCGAGAGCCAGTTATTTGATACAGTAAATGGTGGTATGGATGGTATACCAGCTGGTACCTATTGGAAAAATGGAAGTAAAAGAAAAAAGCAAAGTCAATGATGAATAGACAAAAGAAACTAGTAGACTAACCTCTTATGACTAAAAGTCAATTGCCAGAATAGGAATGGTTGACTGAAATCATTTCTAATGTAGCACAAGTCCCAGGGTAGAGAACCTTGTGATTTGCAATATCATTTTTTTTGTTTACTATGGATATCGAGCCACCATAGTTTTCCATAAAACCAAAATACATCAACAAATCAGTTGATGATTGGCATACCCTTTCTCTGCAATCATGGACGTCTACATCTTATCATGATTTGTTTGGAAGTCAGACAATTTTACATGAATGGGAGTAGTTTGTACACCCTTTAAACTGATATCCTTGTCTTTTATGCAGATAGCACGAAATATTACCACGAATGAGATGGCAAATGCTGCTCGTTACTCGTACCTTCGAGGACCAGATGGACGGTTCCGCAATCCTTACAATCATGGTTGTCGTAAGAACTGCACGGATTTTTTTATTCATGGATACATTAATGATGATGAAGTAGCTTGGCCCTCACTCCAAGAAGCTCAAATTGCTTAGAGGTAGCTGCTTTCTTTTTGCCTTCCTTGTCATCCGATGAGTCCTATCTGATTAGTTTCTACAATTGCTTGATGCCAAAGGCTGGGCTTGCTTGACGAGCAGACGGCACATATATGACTGATGTGCGAGTCTGTACTCTGTACGATGGGTTCCATGGAAAGCCGAGCAATGAATTAAACAGATCCAGTGTTTCTTGTAATAGTGGAGAAGAAGCTCATCGCAACCCATTCTCGGTGGACATTGTTGATGTTATTGAATGTGCAAATGTAAATTAACAAAAGATAGTCTTGCTGGCTTTATGTATTATTGGTAAAGCAACATTAAAATTGTATGGTTTATTGAGTGTCAACGTAAGGATGCAGCTATTTCTGTGCCTCCCACGGCAGAGTCTACGCCTTCCAAGATGGTCATTTGTTCATCTACATTAACGAGTGATTTCTCATGTAAAGTTCCATAAGGTTGTGCTTTGCTACTACTGTATTCCCAGAAATCTCCTTGAAATATCTTTTTGTTTCATGAAATTATTATTCAATCAAAATCTGTTTCATCACATGGTTTCATTTATTTCTGATATTTCACAGGTAAACAAACAATAGTTTTCCTATCGATTTCCTTTTCCTTGGCAATAAGATGGTTCTTGTGAATGTGTAATTGTAACATTTCATAAAATTCCTCTCGGGCCATAGCATTTTCTTTCAAAAGAGAAAATTAACTTATTTCAAGCGAAAAATCTCTTCTCGGAGATGAAAACCTTCGAGCCTTCGTAAAACACACCATACCAAAGCTCATTATTAATCAAAATTTGCTAATCAGAGAGTTATCCTATATTCAAAAGAATCAGTTACTGATCCTCCAAGGAGGAGTTGGTCTTAGTGTTCAACACAGTAACTAATAAAAACATCATCAGCAAATATTACAACTTTATGGGTCGTTTCTTTGTTTTTATTGTCAGATATTCAGAAAACAAAGTCGATTAGAATCAATTTTATTCTTATAAATGCTTTTTGGGAACTCGACGTTTTCCCCTTCTATCGTGATCTTTTCATCGATGGTTTAACCTTGCTGGATGCCGCTTGGCCATGTCTGGGTTTTGACGGGCTCTAAAATAGCTTCAACCTCATGTAGAAGATCCTCGTCGATTCCCAAACTCGATAATTCTAACGCAGCAGCAACATTTTCCTCGACCTACAAAAATAAACGAAAACTGTTAGTTTGTAGTCAATCCATGAGCAATTCTCATGCAGCCATACGACAGGCGATACAAGAAAAAACATCATCGTTTGGTGTCCATCTCTTGGCATATCTTAATATCCAAGTTTGCTTTAGATATCAAGGATCCACCTGGACTTGGTGCACCACCATATATTAGCCTTTTAAATTGAATATGTGTTCCCGGATACTGGAATTCACATCAATTTGAACTTTCCACCTCTTATCAAATCGACTGTTCTAGGACTTTCATACCGGCGGCAGCAGTACTTAAACATACCCTTAATCAATCACTTATTTTCCACACAAAATGCTCAAATTAGGATAAGATTGTGGAGATTTCAAAGGACAAGCCTGAAACTTTCATCCCCTCTGGACCAAGGATATATCCTCATTTGCCCATGAAGTACCTCTTCTCCTTGCACAATAGCAACACGACATTGCCGCCACCATTAGCTCAGATTATGTGGGGCTTTAATTGCATTTACTTGTGGGTTTAAGTTTTGTTGTCCCCCTTGCTTGAATTGTTAAAGTTTTGTTAATCATCCAATCCGAATTTTATGTAACCAAAAGCCATTATCTGATCCAGTATTAGTCATTCACAAACGGTCTCATGGTTCTTATGATCAATAGTAGGCATGTTATTCTATTAGCTTGCCCATGAATCCAAACTCATCCTTTACTACTAATGATATAGCAGAAAATGCAAAGAAGAACGTGGTACCTGCTTGGGAGAGTTCATACCAACCAGCACAGTAGAAATTTCCTTATTCATCAAGCTGTACTGTAGAGCTATCTTAGAAATGTTCTTCCCCTTTTTCTTACAATGAGCAACTGCAGCTCTGCAGGCAGACTAAAAATGCAAAAAAATTGTTATGAGGCTCAAAAAAGCTCATGCCAACCTATGTTGGTAAGCACAACAATCATTAATTGCAAATATAGAACTCAATAAAAAGCTCAATATCTTGCTCCAATATTAAATACAAAATCTAGAATGTCTATACGGTCTAGAAAAAGAATTGCCCACTGATTCAAATCTTCACACAAAGGTTGGATATTGATATGAGAAAATGACACTTGGTAGCCCGTCAACATCTTAGTAACAAATGACTAATACTTCAACAATACATGGCTAATGTACCATATTAAAAGAGGACGCTTGAATCGATAAAGGAACCATTAAATGACTTTGAGATGCTCGAATTTGACGCACAATTAAACACACAGTAATGTCTGGATAACTAAGGTCGCCACCTCAAATCTCCAACTCTGGTTCTCATGGACATTCTCACGGTCACAAGTTCTATTAATATTAACTCCTAGGTTATAATCTCTGATCTATTCAATCCCTCTTTAGATTCAATATTAACTGAATCTTCCGAATCCTATTGCTAACTTAAGCATTAGAGGGGCTTTGTTGGGTATGCCCCCGACATAGTCTTGCAGGGTCTCAGTACAAGGTATATGTGATCTCATCCCTAATCAGCTTGCAACATTCTCGAGAAGGGTTCCAAATAATCTTCCAGATTGGACGACCTGAATCTGTTGTAACAGGTAACGATGAATCATTGGAAATCTTATTATTCTGAATCTTATGGATTGCAGTGCCATAAGTAGGATTTTCTGAATGTCTAATTAGACATTGACTTTCAACCATAGAACACAAAACCGGTCAGTTCATTAGTGGTTTGGTTGGTACTTACTGGATTGCTGAATGGAAACGAACCACGCCCATTTCAGGCGACTTAAAATACTGGTTCCGGACACCTCTGCTTTAAGATAATTTGCAGAGAATTCTAGCAAAACGCAACATCCTTCCACACTAAATTATTGTTGATTTGGTTAAATTGGTTTGCAAGATAGCACTGTGGTAAAAATTGGTTTAGAAGAAAGCACTACAGTTGAATTGGTCCACAAGAAATTGTTTCGGTTAAACTGGTCTACAAGAAGGTGCTACTGTACTCATCACTAAAAGATCAAAGATTATGATGTTCCTACCACACTGAATTGTATTATAAGATACTTAGCTTGCTAGACTTCAGACCACCACTTACAACATACAGAAAACCAATAGAATCAATAAAACCACAGGCGAAAGCACACACCTTGAGTTCTGATGATGCAGGATGCCACTCTGGTGGACCATTATCTGTGAGAAGGCCCATTGCAAGTGGCGAGGCGCTGATCACTCCAACACCCTTGCTTTTCAAATACGATAGCAAATCTAGCAGGGCTGAATCATTTATACTGTAATGACAATATGAAAGAATAACATCAACTGAACCTGGTGGTACTCGATCGAGAACATAAGTGAAAATCCCCAAAGGCAGACCGGTTATTCCGATAAATCTAGCCTTTCCTGCCGCTTTGATCTTTTGCAATGCAGGAATGGTCTCATTCACAATCTGTCAATTAAACCAAACCATTCACGATTTCAGCATCAAACATCTACGAAATAAGAACCAACAATTAAGGCACAGTTCTGGTTGCAAATGAACAAATGCGACGGCAAGGCATGGATCCTAAGAATAAAATCCGGCCCTCAACTCAGAATGTGGACGAAAGACACAAATCGAGTAACATGGCAACACAGAGATAGTATAGCTAATGAATTAATGGAGTAAAGTCGAGCCCTTTAGCCCATCAACAGAGAAAAAAAAATCCAAGGTAAATAGAACAAGACCTGGTCGAGGGATCCAAACTCGATGTCATGGCAATGGAGGATATCGACGTAATCCAACTTCAACCTGGCGAGGCTCTCGTCGATGCTCCTGGTCACCCTCTCCGCGCTGAAATCGAAGCCATCGATGTAGCGGCCGCACTTGGTGGATACGACGATATCTTCCCTTGGCACGTTCAATTCACGGAGGCAGTTCCCGAGCACACTCTCCGAGACCGTACCCCCATAATACCTAACAGAAAGGAAGAGATTGGGCAAGGATAAGAGAAAGGCGGCACCTTCCAATAGTATACAAAGTGAGAGAAGAGAGGCGAACGGGGAGGTGTCGAAGAAGTTGATGCCGAGTTGGAGGGCAAGGCGGACGGCGGCGAGGGCGTCAGCGTGGGAGACGTGGCCGAAGACGTTACCGAGGGGGGAGGCGCCGAAGCCGAGGCAGCT